>JAOEHI010020403.1:0-27911 GCA_025447815.1 Percopsis transmontana | reverse complement strand
CAAATGTACTAATTGTAAGTCGCTTTGGATAAAAGCGTCTGCTAAATGCTGTAAATGTAAATGTAAATGTAAATGTGCTTTGTTTTATTCACTTGTGACAAGGTGACTATATTGCCACAATGTTAAACTATGCCACCCTCACGTTAAATTGAAGAGGGGCCCTCTTATTTATGGAGGCTAGGCTCCCTGCAACAGAAGTCTTAATGACCCAGACAAAGGTGGATGTTATAGAAAATTATATATTATTGATTTAATTGGACAAGACAGAGAGCAGTTTAAAATATAACAAGTATGCAAGGCTGACAGCATGACCTGACAATGTAAAGGCAGACAGACTAACAAAGTAACTGCTAGGTGGTTTCCCAAAGACAGAAATAACCAACCACAGGAAAAGGAAAAGGAAATGACAAACGCGACACAGCACTTCTTATCAAGCTCACCATGTACACTGCAAATCCAGTAGTTTTAGGCACACCACACAAATAAAAAAGTAAAGTAAAAAACTAAGTAAATAACAGGGCGCCACTTCCAGGCTTAAGTGCTAGGAGCCAGCCATGCAAAAGATGTTCCACATTGCCCTGATCAAATAATAAGCAAGGTAACTAAACACAAAATAAATAAAAGGACCAAATATTCAGAGAATTCATTGGAGGCAAAATAATTAACTAACGGGAAGCAAAATAAGCAAGACAAAACAGCAAGACACCTGGAGGCAGTCTAAGGCTCTTAACCCCCCCCCAATATGCTAAAAAATAATGACATCCACTATTTTATGGGTCAGATTGACTGTGTAACTATGTCCAGAATGTATTAGCATTAGAAAATGTAACATCTGGATCTTCCATTACATTGTCCAGCTCTGTAACATCCTCTGTTTCTGAGACCTCTTCCTCGATTTCACTGTCAGTATGTTGGAGCTCATTTTTGTGCTTCTCTCAATGGAAAAATGTACTTCAGGACTGAGAAGAAGTGAGGAACAGCTCCTTTTTATAACAATTATAAATAGATCATTAGACAATTAGAACTAGTAAACAAAATAAAACCATTCAGAACAATCCACATCAAAGACGCATTAATATTTTGTGTGAAGTTACATATTTACATAGAGAAAAGCATGCGGGTCAAGTTGACTCGCAGACATCATGTGTGTTCACAAAATACACACATTCCACAACACATCAGTGTGTGCAGGTTTCACACATAAGGTCATGACCCTAAAAGTCAAAAGATTTAATGGAGAAATTATATGTATTTCAGAAGGTATATGAAGTATGTGGAGCTCACACTCAAGTATTTAAACCTTGCGGTCTCGCTCACCCAATCCACAACAAACAACGCAGCCACCTTCCAAACTCGTAGCTGGCGTGCAGGGTTCCAAAAAACTAATAGGGCAGTCCTCTTCCCCTGTATGGGCTACATACCTCCCCTTCCGCCCTAAACCCCAATGTTAATAATATGGAAGAACGGGAGAAGGCAACGTAATCCACACACTGTTTACACAGTAATAAAGTGACTTTGGACCATAATAGTGAATTTATACAAAAGTCCATACAATCCACAATAAAAAAACAACATGAACCTATAAAGAAATATCTTTCTCATAGGTTTATTGTGGCTGAGGTATTTTATAAATGTGTAGACAGGACTATCCTATACTGTATAGTGGTGATAATATCTTGAGGAAATTTTTTTCATAGTGAGCACAGTCATCTTATTTATACTATATTATAGTTTAATGATAGTTACTTAGCAATACACCATGTCCAAAACACATAATATAATGAAGTCATTCATATTGGCCTATATTCACCTGTCGAAAATAGATCTGACCTAAAATAATTCAAGTGTATTTTATTTTGCATTGTCTGGCTTTTAACAGCGGAAAGACGGGTAAAAAAGAATGATGAATAAATCCTTGAAGCCATGAAACCAGTGGTGATATAAATAGTTGTTTTATGCTGTTGTGGATTCACCGACTCCATTTCTCATCCAGCCCATGGCAGTAGGGGCGTGTTCCCATGCAGCGAAGGGAAATCCATGACTGCACTGGGTCATAACCCCCCAACGGGCCAGTGGATGAATTTTGGGGGTGACGAACTTTTGATAACCTATTTTTTCTATGTAGTTTTATAGAATATACTTACATTGTTCAATGGTGTTAGCTGTTCATCATCTAAACTAGCTGTTAGTTTAGATCAGGTCAATATACTGTGGTAGGAAAAACAAAGTGGGAAAAAGTTAACCTTGAAAGGAAATGCGTCCTTGACACATATTTATTTATAAAGGAGGGCCTCTCTCACTGGACGCCATTTGAAAATCCCCCTTTATTTTTCTATATAGCGGGGTGTGCGCGTGCAGCAAAGAGCGTGTGATGAAAGAAGGGTCTTGAAAAGACGTCGCGCTCTCCCTTGAATTTTCTATCAGTGGCGGAGCATTGGAGTAATTGGAGTGCACGCTCTTTAATACGAGCGCCTAAGGACACAGCTGGACACCTGTGATGGAATTCCCCTGACTGAGAGTCGAGTGCAGCAGAAGCACCACAACGATATGCAAGCCTGCAGAAGCACCTTCCTCTGTATGCATACCAATATAGAGGGCAATCTCCCATCCAGTAGAGTGGGCACGGCGATGACTCTGTGAGTTGTGTTCATCCGAAGGGCGTTGATAAGCTTGGTTTGGTGCAAACAAGACTCCTTGCTGTAGGTACAGTATGTAGCCATTATAACTGTTTTATATTACTATATTATTATATTTATATTATTAATATTACTTTTTTGTGTTATTACTGAGTTACTCTGGGAGGTATACGTGTCATCTGGTAATGGTCACTGTAGCAAAGTAACTACTGTCCACACAGATTTGAGCAGTTTATCCGTGCCCCGCACGGCTTTATTCACACAATGCTCCTTTTCTGGGGGAGACAGGAGATGAATAAATTGCCCACACCTGTCCCCTAATCCCCAAGTCCCGTGAACGTTAAAACTCAACTCAAGAATAACCCTCAAGGTGTCAGATCTGATGCTACCTGTTCAACTGGGCCGACGCTAACTTCGGAGCTCGGAGGTTTGGAGGCACAGGGGTGAGCGCTTCTGGAAGGTAATTGACTTGCGGCATCTAATTAATTCAGAGGTCGCGTTATGCGATAACACTGTAATGAGAGGAGCTGGTGTCAACACCAGTTGCTATTAACTTGACTAAATATAGATGTGATAATGTTCGACACATTTTCTATGGGGAACACGGGTTGCAGATGCAGAAACAGATGGCGATTATTTTGAGGGACAGCTCAGCATCGTAGCTGAACAGGAGACATGACAGGAGCTAGAACGAGGTTAAAGCACCGTGTCAAAGATGGGGCCTGCATTAGCTTAAAGGAGCATTGTGTAGAATCTACTAATAGTAAATTACGGATTTAGAATTTGTTGAAATATATCTTATTTGACTGTGTCCTTAGTGTGTTTGTGTTTCATATCACTGCGCTAAAGTAGAAATACATTTCAGGATGGCTCGAATAGTCGCCTTGTGCTGTTTGTAGGATCTGCAGAAACGTTTTTCCCCCTTTGCAGTAGCATTTTAGTCTAGCAGACAGATAAATAAAAAGTCCAGTTTATAAATTGGACTAATGCTGTTACTTGTGGAAAGAAGAATGTTCAAAACAAGCTGTCATTTCCATATTCTGGTGTGGCAGGTGTCACTAACTGATACACCTGCGGCAGCAACAGCTACAGAGTTAGCAGGGATTTATTAAAGAAATGTCCAGCAGTAATTGCAGTAACTCGACCATGTCTTCTGTAGCTAACCTCACAGCTGCAGCACAGCCCTTTAAACCAATCATTTGCAGTGCCTTTGTGAAGACACTGAGGAACATAATGATATAACACACAGGAAAAATTGTATTGTAATTTCGTTTTGCCCTTGGGACCACGCTGACATTGTAGCTTGACATGTGGTAGGTGGAACTGAATGTAACCTGGGCTGTAATACCGCTTCCTGCATTGATTACACCCACCTATGGTAATCAGCTTGTCAAGTCCCCCGCTGCCTTGAATCATTGCTCCCACAATCAATGTCACCATACCCATTTTGCCCCAAAAGGCCACCAGCTTTTAATAGCCCCTTCCAATGGGTCCTGTCTCAAGCGTCTGAAATGTTAGCTTCCAGCCCAGTGGGTCGCTTAGCAAGGTGGGAAAATAAAGAGACGAGAAGGTTTACTGTACGTGACTAAATATAAACACTGATAATATGGTTTCACAGAGGGAATTGCCTTCAGGACCTTTATTCATGACATGAATAAAGTGAAAATATTGAATTGTTATGTGAGATAGATACTTTGACATTTGGATAAACACAGTTAGTCCACGGAAACAGGAATCAATCGTTTTCTGAAGAAAATACATTTTGCCATTTTATTTGCACAACAATGTGCTTTTACCAAGATGACACGTGTTTCAAAGCAGAAACAGCTTACTACACTAGAAATGCTATTATTATTAAGATCTCAGATCTTTTCTCAGTCATGTTTTCCATGTTATCATTTTTATAGTCATCTTTTTGCTCCCCTTGGCTGACAGGAATGACATGGCCGGCAGGAACGTTGTGACATTGTGACCTCAGAAATCAAGGGCCCTATTTTAACGATCTAAGAGTCTAAAGCACATGGCGCAAGTGCATTTAGGGCGTGTCCACATCCACTTTTGCTAGTTTAACGGCGGAAAAAATGGTTGCAGTGCCAGGTGCATGGTTCAAAAAGGTTGTACATCTCTCTCAATTATTCCTGGGTGTGTTTCGGGCGTGACATGCAATAAACCAATCAGAGTGTCATCTCCCATTCCCTTTAAGAGCACCTCAGAGGATTGCTATTATAATGGCACATTTGCCAGAGGAAGAGATCTGCTGACCATCTACATCAATATCTTGTACACAATGATAACCTTTCGCATCTTTTTTTTATATTTTGCACATTTGTGCATGACCACGCCTCATTTTAAGACCAACACGCCCCACGGGCGCTCAGATGGGCGCAAGTGCATTTGCTATTTAATTAGCGAAGATAGGGCCCCGAAAAGCCCATTGTCATCAGTTACACGTGTGTGACTTGAACACTGAGCTCAGCCCAGCCCAGCAACACCTGTACCCGTGCAGTACCCGTGCCACATCACACGGATGGTTATTCCTCAGGAACTGCAGAGGTGGAAGCAGTGTGACTTCGAGGCAAAGATCTGGCGGCTAAAGGTCATTGTTAAAAAAAAATAAACCTCAAAAACAATAACTTGCACATTTGCAGGTTCCCAGTCAAAATGATGAGCTATGTTTTTCCTTTGACCTCATAACCTGTTTGGTTTTTACCATCCACGCAATGTTTTCTAACATGAAACAGAAGACATCACAGAAGTGAACCAGGTCTTATCTGGCCGTGGTGTCAGAAGCTATTGCCACGACAATGCCTCTCCCTTAGTTGCCGCGCTGTATAAATAGCTGCTGAGATGGCTGATTGATAATTACTCTTATCTCTCACTGTCTCCTGTTACCAGGAAACAAACTAGGTGGGGTGGCGGGGGGGGGGGAGCTGGCAGGCAGAGGTCAATGAGAGGCCTTCTCCATTTCATCCTGCACGTGTGGCGAGGCGGTGGTGCCGCGGGCCGACCCGCAGGACAGATCTGAGAGGGATGATAAAGGCAAGTGACGGCGGGAAAATTGGCAGATAATTACGAGGGCCTGGGGCGGGCACGGACTCTGTGCCCTCTGTCTGCTTCTCCCTGTCAGCAACACACACACACACACACACACACACACACACACACACACACACACACACGAGCGGGCACGCTGGATGCGGCAGCACTGTCTGTTTTGACAAGCTAGTCTATCTGACGTGTAGCTTTTATGGGCTGCTTCTTATCAAAGAGTCTCACAAGATGTTTTTAAAGGGGATTAAAATGATTTCAAGATTTTCAAGGATCCTTTTAAATAGAGTATTCCACATTAAAAATGTTTCGTCTTCAATAAAATATGCGTACATTCTCCGATGCATTTTTCCAATACTGCTTCAGTGGCTGTTTATACTTCCTCCAAAGGCTCCAACCTGCTCCACGCAGCGGTTAATAAGTAATAAGCATGTTAATATTCACCAAACCGTGCACCTCTTAATACTTGCTAATTCAGTGCATATGTCATCGTCATACTTTCTTCCAGGTGTCTTCCTGACATTTGCCTCGCTGCCCCATCAGTGGTCTCCTCAGTCATGTCTTCAAGATCTTCATAGGAGATGATAGGAGAGAGAGCGAGAGAGAGAGAGAGGGAGAGGGAGTGAGCGAGAGAGAGAGAGGAAGAGGGACAGAGAGGGAGTGAGGGAGAGGGGGATAGAGAAAGAGAGAGATAGAGAGAGAAGAAGAGAGAGAGGGAAGAAGAGAGGGAGAGAGAGCGAGAGAGATCATAGAGTGTGCATCTGACTCACTGGTGATAGAACTTGCTTACCTATTATTAATAATATTCCTTCTGAAGTGTGTCACTAAGTCCAAACATCGTAGTGTGTATTTGCGTGCGACTCAGATTCAGACATGCAAGCACAGTATCGGTTGGACTTGACATAGTTTATCCCACCTGAGATATATTGTTGTTACTACAGGCCGATTCTCCTTAGCTAGTATGCATATGTATACTCTCTAGAGACTAACTAGACATTCTATGCCTTGCTTTTAATTGATTTACAATTAGGTCATTCAGCAGACATTATTACATGGAGCAGGTAGGGGTTAGGCATCTTGCTCAAGGATGCTTACAGGTAGGCCTACTCTGGGGCTCGAAACTGACAACCTTCCAGCTTGGAGTCCAGGAGTCCAATCCCTAGACCACTGAATTTGATTTAACCTGGCACTGGTACTGGTCAATTTGAAACATAGCTCACATCTATATTGGGAGTAATTGGGGGAAAAAGTTCATTGAGATCAGCCGTATTTCTGAAACACTGATACAAATGTTTAGCAGTCGCTACAGAGGTACTATAATACTTTAAGTTAAGTAACGTGACTAACCATTATTAAATACTATGTTTTCATCATTATATTCTAACACAATATTGCTGATATATCTTATTGCACTGGGTCACAAATGACTCAATGACTCAATGCAATTATACATATAAAAATGGACACAGATCTGTCCGTAGAGCCATAGATGTGTTGATAGACAATTCAAATAAACCACAATTGCCCCAGCAACGCGGTGCACTCGCTAGATAATGCTAAACCGAACCCCTAATTGTCGAAACGCCGCGCGCCACATCTCTCATTTGATTGCGCATTGACGTCCACCATATTGGATTCCATGCCGGAGCAATCAGGGCAGGGCGGCAGTGCGGGGGGGGGGGCACTGCGAGACGCGACCGGGAGCCGGGATAATTAACATTTATTGATACATGACTGCTGTAAGACTGTTTGCCCAGTGAATTAAACCAGCTCATTACAGGCTTAATGGTGGATGGGGGAGATAAATAATAGATGCCAGTCCACTCCACTGGCACTTAGGCGTGTATCGGAACCCCACCCCCGCCCCCCGGTCCTCCACCCAACACACCCTCCACCCCAGATCAATTTGGCCTCCACAAAGTCAAGACATCCTCCCTGGAAACCAACACTGACATCACCGCCTCAATCTAATCAAGTGGTCTCCGGCGGCCGCGGTTGGAGGTTTAACAACGGTGGTTGTGGATTGGATCGGGGGGACCTAAATGAGAGCTACACATGCACAAATACACATCTAGGCATGCTCAGGCACAGACAGGCATCTGAAAAGGCAATAACGGCGGATGCATCATGTGCTTAGATCACAGCATGCTGGAGAGAGACACGTCCTTTTGTCTCACTTTGTGATTGCTGACAACCAGAGGCTTTGTGAGGGAGACGGAGAAAGAAGGATGGCTGAATAGGCATCACGGTACAAAGAGATCTTTGCCCTCACATGCCCACCCCGTGTTCGTCCAGGAACGAAACGTGCAATACGAATAGCAGTTCAGCCGGGTGATGTGGGGAAACATCCTGACGAACAGAACGCCAACGCCTTGGCTCCCTAGCTCGCGCTCCATCCCTGTCCTTTTCAATCTATCCCCTTCGTGACAACGCAACTTTCACACACACGCACACACACACACACACACACACACTCTTTATGTTTGCTGCAACTCCACATGAAATACGACTGTCTTATCGAGCTACCGAAACAAAATGGAGCACACTTTCATCTCCTGCGCCAGCTCGTAATATCTCCTCTCCGTGAAGAAAAGCTTCACGTGAGACGCTCGCCGAGGTATGAATGTGTATTTGTATTCATGTATCTGCTGCCAAGTTCAGCCTCTCCTTTCCACAATCACCGAGATTGCTTTCAGAGCACACAGTAGCTGGTATTTGTTGACTTATCACTTGCAGCAGTGTGGCCAAGTCAACTGTGTCGAGTACAAAGTCAGCATCAAGTCTAGACACAAGTCTGAGTTTAGTCCAAGTCAATGTTAATACAGGGTCAAGTCTATGGTCAGGACCAAGTCTAAATGTGGTCAAGTCAGAACAAGTCAGCACCCTTTTCAATATAACACTATCAGTTTCAACTTCAATCAATTCAATGTACAACACAAAACATACATTAATATGCATTCAAATCAAATTTAAGTCAAGTCAAGTAATTGTCTTCTCAGGTCAATTAAAACCTTTCCTTTCCTGTGTCAGGTTTTAAAAGGTGGACTCTACTGCTCTACTAGCACCCAGAAAAATTGAAGCAGTGCCTTCAGTAAAAAAATAAATATAGCCCTTTATTGCTTAGCGCACAGTAAAGTGACACATCATTCAGTATGATACAGGTTGTTTGGCCTGTGTGCTGTGTGGAATGGGATTGCGGCTCCATGTGAGAACAGTAGTTTTCCCTCCCCCCGTCTGAAGAATTGCCAACACCTAGTTCTGTCTCGGCCAGATCACTAGTCACTGTAGCTGTTGGTCATTATTACACCATAAATCTTAATAAAGGCATGGCGGTTTGATTCATCACAACCACTTTAACATTCCTATCTGTGGCGGAGAAACATCACAAAGCTGTGACCAGACAATATTTTATTTCATCTGCACCTCAGACTTTAAATGGGACTAGAATCAAATTACCAATTTAGCTTTGGATAAAGCCCAACAAAGGCAGCCTAAATACGGCAGATGGCTTATTAGATAGTATTTGAGGGTACACATATAGAACGGGAAGATTACAACGCCGCCATAAGGGAACATGTTTTGTATTTAACGTGAATGCAGCTGGCAGGTGTATATACTGACGAACGTCTAAACACAAATCAACCCCAAAATAGATTATTCTAATGGACAGTTTATCGTAAGGAAAGGTTAATAATGTACTGTATATATCAAAACAAAATAAAAAAAGGCTTTATGGGACGCTGACTTAGCACATTCATACGTCAACTTAATGTTGGATTGAACTTTTATCCCAGAATGAATTATAACCCTATAAGTGCCTCAGTTTCTGAGCCAGTGCCTCAGTATCGGGGGGAAAAAAATGAGTCTTCCATTCATTGGTATTGGAGGACTTTCAGGCTCCACCTCTGATAGCCCCAGTTCAATAATCCCTAATGTTCTAGCTCCAAAGTGTTTAATGTGATACCATATAACGATCACAGCCAGTACCGGAGTAGTAGTGATATCGTGTTTAGGTCGACAGAGCTCTCTTAGGTCAACAGAGTTCAGGGAGTGTAATTTCAACGGTCATACAAGCGCTCTAAGGGCCACTGCTGTCCTAACCACAGCTCCTGACCGTGGATAATGTTTGGCAGAGCATCTCGACGAAGAAGAACTTCTTACTGTCCTCATTATGTCACTTCTGACATTTTGCGAGCGCCTTTGTCATTTGTTTGCGTTGGTTTTGCAGAGGAGTATTTTTTTTCAGGAGGTGGGGTGGGGGGGTGGGGGTTGCTCCTCCGGTGCCACCCATGAGGGCCTATCAGTATCAAAGCTAAACGTCAGAAATATGACACACTTCAAAAGGTTTTTTTTCCAAACCCACTGAGGCTACGCTGAGACTACACTGAAGTCTATGTGAGCGCCTGTTCACACAGATGATTGAGCCCTCTGTCATATGCAGTGGGCGGGTGTGTACAGGGGTGAGTGTCACTTTGGTGAACGCTCATTATTTACTAAAGAGCCTGATCCCGTAATAACAGCCGAGTACTGCAGTGACATCAGTATTAAAACATTCCCATAACTCATAACTACAGTTATGAGTGTTGTATGAACTCAAGCCACTATTTTAAAGTCCACGACAATAAATAGCAGCAATGTCGTTTTCGTTTTCTTTTTACCGTCCGCCTGTCAGAGCGAACTAAATATTAATTTCATTGCAGCACTATTGCTGCGCTCGAAATCTGATATCAGACGATCGAATCCTGGTTGTCACTCACAAGTGTGCTTTGCCTGCGTTCCAACTCACTACCCGTTTGAGGGCCCCGCTACACACCGCCTGTCACTTCCAGCGCTCACATAAAGCAGACAGACGGATTCGAATTAAGCAAGAAAACCATCCTTCCCACTCATGCACATTGTTTATATTGGGCGTGTGTAATAAATGTACTGATTCAAATGGTACCCAAATAGTCACGACTACGGCATGACTTTTACCTCAGCCCAGATTTAAATAGTATACTAACGGGACATTGGTTGTTGCAGTAAATTATGTCGCCATATAAATAGTTTGTGCTATATATTTTGTGACCTAGCTGATATTCACAATATTTATATGAAAAATGGCTGTTTACAAAAGCGCTCTCTTCTCTTCAAACAACCACTGTACTCTCTTAGTTTTCTTTAAACTATCGTAGGCACATTAAATACAGAAACAATTGTTTATTTTGCATGTTTGAGTTTCATGTTCTTACTGTATATTAAACAACTATATCACAGCATTTTTTTTTTATTGTAGTCTATACTGTAAGATTGTCCCTAGTGTTTATGCTTTATACAGTATAGAGAACTATTAAACGTTGTTGTGATTATTGTTGAAGCCTATTTACCAAAAAGGCCAAAAGATTCTTGTAATGTATAATGTATTGTTTTCCCACTTCCCTCTCCCTCTCAAAATCAATTGCATTGCATAATTCATTATTTTTGTTCCCATAAAGCTGATAAAAAATAATAAGAATATACCGTGCATATTATAGTCAATAAAGTACAACAAGCTAACAAAACAATCAAACAAACATATCAGAACATATTTGTAAAGTGAGAATCTACTCCCCCAAAGAGCAATCAAACTATTTAGCAAACTGGTATTATAATGACTCTAGTAATGAGACATTTTCTTGTTTTTATGAGCTGCGGTTGGAAGGTAGCCCATTAAAAGGGCTATCAATAATATCAATGTTTCTTTTTCAGTACCTTCGTGGACAGGTTTCTAAGTAGCAGAAAACACATTCTGCACAGCATCAGGGCTCCCAGAATCCTCGACATTTTGGGTACCTGAGCTACTTGGTAGTTACCCTACAACAGTTGTTACCATTTACTGTATGTTGGAATATGTAACATACACTTGATTAATTCTTGTCCTATAAGAGTGAATAACCAACTTACAGACATCCTGTTAAAATGTCACGTTGCTATTTTTTACCATTGTGAGTATGAAGCCAATGATTAAAAATACAGTTGTAGACAATGAAGAAGTTAGAACACCAAAACAGGTTTGGAGAGAAATATTGGCCAATGCTGGACAATTACATGTAATGTCCAAAACAACGCGTGCCTGAAGCGGTTCCAACTGGAAACTATTGAAAAACAGGGCAGTAACTGATGTTTAATAGTGAAATCCTCTGTATTCCAGTTAGAAGATAGAACAGTGCATGCAATGCTCACACACACACACACACACACACACACACACACACAGTATGTATGTGTGGGTGCACATGTGCACACGTGTACTCAGCTCACCCCCTCATGGGAGAAACCCAACCTAGAATACCTTTTCTAATGTTTTTCAGCCTTTGATGGTGTGTGTGTGTGTAAGAGAGATAGAGAGAGAAAAAGAAAGAATGAGAGAGGGGCAAAAAGATAGAGAGGGCGACAGAGAGGCAGACAGACAGTGAGAGTGAGAGAAAAGGGGAGAGAGAGAGGGAGAGAGACACACACACACAGAGAAAGAAAGAGAGAGAGTGAGAGAGAAAGGAAACGGAGAGAAAGAGACACAGAGAGACAGAGGGAGGGAGAGCGATAGAGACAGAGAGAGAGCGAGGGAGATGGGGAGAGAGAGAGGGAGATGGAGAGAGAGAGAGAGACACAGAGAGACACAGAGAGACAGAGAGAGAGAGACAGAGAGACACAGAGACACACAGAGAGAGAGAGACACAGAGAGACAGAGACAGAGAGAGAGAGAGACACAGAGAGACAGAGAGAGAGACAGAGAGACAGAGAGACACAGAGAGACAGAGACAGAGAGAGAGACAGAGAGACACAGAGAGACAGAGACAGAGAGAGAGAGACACAGAGAGACAGAGAGACACAGAGAGAGAGAGACACAGAGAGACACAGAGAGAGAGAGAGAGACACAGAGAGACACAGAGAGACACAGAGACACAGATAGAGAGACACACAGAGAGAGAGAGGGAGAGAGAGGGAGACAGAGACACAGAGAGAGAGGGAGAGAGATAGAGAGAGACAGAGAGACACAGAGAGACAGAGAGAGAGAGACACAGAGAGAGAGAGAGAGAGAGAGACACACAGAGAGAGAGAGACACAGAGAGAGAGAGAGACACCAAGAGACACAGAGACACAGAGACACAGAGAGACAGAGAGACACAGAGAGACAGAGACACAGAGAGAGAGGGAGAGAGAGGGAGACAGAGACACAGAGAGAGAGGGAGAGAGAGGGAGACAGAGACACAGAGAGAGAGGGAGAGAGAGAGAGAGAGACAGAGAGACACAGAGAGACAGTGAGAGAGCGAGGCGTGTCCCTCTACATGTGTCAGTGTTTCTACCATGGAGCCAAGCCCACTCAAGTGGCCAGGTGCACTCTCTCCACACGGCCACTCTCCAATCACAGGGTTCTCAGCGACGATACAATCATATGCATGAAATTATTACGCTTTTCATCGCACGCCGCCGGACTGAAAACATCAAATCAACAGTCTCTTTCTACTTCTCCCACTGCAGCGAACGTGACATGCGAGGGACCCTTTCCTCTAGTACCCCTCTGAAACCTATTTCCCTGCAAATCCACTATGAAAACATTTTGTTCACGCAATTACCCATTCTATTCAGCACACTGGAGAGTACTGTGATGAAATCAAAACAGCACGGAAATATCTGGGTTGCCAGACAATATTATCATACCATCCACTTTAGGGGGTATATCTGATAAATGCCATGGTCTGAGGGTATATGGGCGGTGCAGACACAATAATGGGCACTGTAATGGGGTAAGGGCAAACCCTTTGTTCCTGCAACAGTGCTTTAGGGGCAATGCCAGCCCCAAGCCTGGACATGCCTGCAGTTTACAGGGCGTGAATCAGGCCTAAAAAGAGTGAGGTTATAGAGATAAACACCAAATCCCTGTCTGGTGAAAGTCTCTTGCAGAAGGTAGTTGACTAGGTAAGGGCCAAAGCAAAAAGATAAACTACAGCAATCAAAGCAGCATGCACAAAGACACTCACATTGTGAACCCATATTAAAAACAATTACATTTGCAACCCCAGGGACACTAGCCGAGTGCCACAGCATCAGCTAATGGAACAAATAACCTAAATAAGTTCCACGTTATAACATAAGCGGATCAATGGATCTATCATGCATGCACACTCTGCCCCCCACCCCACCCCACCCCCCGCCAGCACACCAACGCCTATCAGCCCTGGTCAGCTCTGTGTACCAACCTAGCCAATCTACCCTGCCGCTTCTAGACACTGTTCTGCTCCATTGACTGCGGAGAGCCTGAGCCCCTCTCCATCTCAACTCAGGCAGAATCAACAGCGGTGACAAACATCATTATAATGTTTCCCACCTTTCGCTGCACTCCTCCTGGGCCAGATCTATGTGCTGACCCGTGCTTCGCTGCAGTTTTACTGTCCTCTCCAGTGAATCAGACACCCAAGTCACCACACGCATCAGCATGGAGGCCTTTGGCGGTTAAAACGATTGGCCATCAGCGCATACAGGCTTTTAATTTTTAATTTATAAAATATGGTGACTGTCGAGTCCACAAGTACCATAGTAATAATAATCAGTATAGATTATGATTACTAATAAAGAATCTGGATCAGATACAAATGAAACAAATGTCTGGGGATTTGGTGTTGGTTTATTGTTTCGACTGTTACTGGGGCACCTATTTATACACTAACAACTAGAATCTCCCAAGCCTTTATTCAAATCAGCCTGAACCTGAATAATAGATGTGTTTTTTGCTGCAAGCCATGCTATGTGCCCTGATGCATTGAGGTTTTGTCAGAACAACGGAGAGGTAAATAATGATAAACGTACGAGAGGCTGCATCTCTCGCCGTGCCCCCCCTCCCCGCCATTGATTTCTGGAGGTGCTCAGATGACCTGACGTACAGCTGCATGAAGATGTTCTGCGATCAAAAGCCAGGGTCAGTACCCATCGATGAATACAGAAAAGAAAACTTGGGATTCATTTTGTATTTCTTCGTAGGGCCAGAGGATAAACATACATTTGCTCATGGAATACTTTTTTTTCATCTTGTTAATGAAACAATCAATATCAATAGACTATCAATAGAAAGAGTGATATGGCAGTGATAAGTATATATAAGAATAAATAATATTAGAAATCTTTGCCAAATCGTTATTATCTCAGGCAGTGGTTCCCAAAGTGGTTGGGACCCCCAGGGTCCCAACCCCCACTGTTTCCAGAAACAAATATAAAAACAATTAGAAATAGCATATTTTAACAAAAGAGACATCCCCTGTGAGTCTGCTGCTCCTACATACTGTATGTTTCCTTAGTACTACAGTTTACATGGAGGTTACTTTGACTGATGTATGCTACTAGCCTATATCACATTACTATAAAATAAGATTACGGTTGTTATGCTGTTGTATTTCTTTGTGTTGTTGTTTTGTGTTTGGATAGGCCTATTAGGGCGTGTGTGCGACTAGGAGCAACGTTTGTATGCTTCAACCACCTCCGGAGATAGTGGGGGTCGCGAGTCATTGGCACAGTTATTGTGGGGGTCGGAGACTGAACAGTTTGTGAACCCCTGATATAAGGCACATGCAAATGCTTCTGTTATCTATTTGGTGTCAGCATTTGTGTGGTACGTATATTAGAGAGGTGGGTGAACATTAACATCCCCCAGCCTTCCCTGTTTTCACAACATAAAATTAAAAATGTAAATGTCTCAAATCACAACTTTTGAGTATATACAAATATTATGTTATAAACAGACAGAAAACTGTTTTGTGTGTGTGTGTGTGAGTGTGTGTGTTTGTATAGAGACTATAGGGTTCCTCACAAATAAAACACTCCAAAAATGTGCTTTCTCTTAATGGAAAACACAATCCGTTTATAATTTAGGAACTCTAATGTGCATGAAATATTAATCTTTGTGCTATTAGAGACATGCCGTCACAGAGTCTGTTGGGGGCTTAGGTGTTCATTATGACAAATCTGTCCTCCTGCTGACTGAGTTATGTTCTAAGGCTTTCAGCGCTCTCTGAATGTCTTATAATACTGCATTTCTATATCAGGGTCAGGAAAATCCTTGGGAGGCCTTTGCTTAGTTATGCTAAAATTATAAGAATATATATATATATACTGTATATACAGCATATAACATTTAACTATGTATATGCTCATTGCATTCCATCAAGAGCACCATTTTGGCACTAAACAAAAAAAGTACCCTTTATATTGGCAAGTATTTCAAATGTGAAAGTTTCTGTGTTCTGTTTGGGGACTGTGTGTTAATGGAACAGACCTCTAACAAAAACAACAACCAACGATAACACATAAGAAGCTGAATCTTCGTAGGCCGGCCCAGGCTTTTGAAGGCACTCCAGTGACACAGCTCTGGTTAGGAAGCATGTGGGCGCTCTGACCTTTCCTCACCTTGGCAAGCTGATGTCTAGGCCAACTGTGAGGCAAGCTGTCTGTCTCTCGCTGGGCCCCTGGCTCTAGGTGACTAGATCAGCTGCCAACACCTCTCCCTTCCCAATCAAGCACACATGGAGTCAATACCAATTAACACCAGTACAAAACCACCGTTAGAAATATCACAAACGGCTTCAGAGACTCACAACGGCGTGAACGCACAAGCTTTTGCCCATTGATGATGTCATTGCCTCCGCCGACTGCATGGCGTTGTGTTCGCACCTTTGCGGTGCTTTGTGAAGCTCACATCATGAGGAACAGATGCACTCTCTGTCAGAGATGGCAGCCGCTGCAGGGTATCGCTACATCTGTGCTCTGGGATCACACTTCCACTCTGCTATCACTATCTGGGGAGTGTGTGACATATCTGTGACAGGTGGATTGCCAGGTGTTTTCCGGTTGGGGGGCCGGGCTTTCATGGGTTTAGGCTGAGACGTCACATCTTCTCAGGGGGACACTCAAGTAGCAGCCATAGTGTCCGTTCTTCCACTGGAATAGAATAGAATTAGTAGCAGCCTGTATGCAGTCAAGTGATGTGACACTGGGCTTCATGATACATGGTCTCAGCATCATCATCATCATCATCTGTTAAAGGGGTAATGTGTATTCATTGGCCAGGGCACACACCATCTTGAGCAGAATGCCAGTCAATCACGAGAGACTAGAGTCTGAGTTTTGGCATTAATAACGTGCAATAGAACGTTGTTAGTGGTGGAGGTGTGTAAGCAAGTCGTCTTCCCACATACAGTAACTGAACCTTCGCTATACAGTAGCTTCATTATAGGGTTATTGATGCATGCTGAAAAGCTGCTCATACATTGCCTGCACAATGCTTGGTAGCCGCTGCCTCCTGCGACATCGACACGGCGGTCCAAGCAGCTCTCCGGTCGGAATCCTCTGTCCCCACGAACTGTCCCCCTGGCTGCCTATTCGTTCCCCCTTCTGTTCGCGCTCCTCCCAACTAGCTTGCCATCTGGGCCTAGAAGAACGCTAGCGTCATCAGGCTATCAACGCTTCCCAAGGACGTTAGCAACTTTGTCTGTGCCAGCAGCAAGTCCTCCAAACGACGGGGAGGGGGCTTCCAGTACCTGGTAGATTGGGAGGGGTACGGGCCAGAGGAGAGGAGTTGCGTTCCCGCCAGGGACATTCTGGAACCATCTCTTTTTCGCCAGTTCCATCAGCAGCACCCGCGCCCTCCAGTGGCAACGCCAGGAAACATTCGTAGAGGGGTGGGGGGGCACTGTCAGGGCTCCTGTCCAAGCCTCTCACTCTATTCTGTCCGTCTCTCTGTGTCCGTGCGTACGTGTGTGTTTTCGGGTGGGAACAAGTGCTTGTGTTTGCTTCCAGGCGATGTTGGTGCTTTCCCTGCACTCCGCCCACGGTCTGTGTGTCGCTGGCTGCCACTCCCGCCGGAAATCAGCCTCATTAGCGTCACCTGCTACCTGACCAGCTTTAATGTACCCCGCGTTCCCAGTTTGGCTTGTCAGACCGTCACAGTATTTTCCCTGTATGTTTTTCTGTATGTCTCTATGTTAGCCTGTTTAGACCCCGGCCTGTATTTTTCATCCTGTCTCTACTGGTCTCAGATGACCTGAGTGGTCTAGAGGGTTCATTTTGTAAAAGCCTTTCAGTGATGTATTTTGGCCCTAAACCATTTAGTGATTTAAAGGTGAGCAGCAGTATTTTGAAATCAATTCTCAGACACAGCGGGAGCCAATGCAGGGATTTGAGGATTAGTGTAACGTGCTCAATTTTTTTGTCTTTGTTGGGAATCTAGCAGCAGCATTCTGAACAAGCTTTATTTGCCTAAACGCTTTTTTAGGGAGACCTGAAAAGAGAAAGAAAGAAGAATGTTTTTCTAAGTTACAATTACAATTACAGTTAGGTCATTTGGCAGACGCTTTTATCCAAAGCGACTTACAATTACATGGTGCATCTTGCTCAAGGATGTTTACAGGTAGGCGAACTCTGGGGCTCGAATCCACAAACTTCCGGCTGGGAGTCCAACACCTAGACCACTAGACTATCCTGCCCTCTAACTTGACTTGAGTCCTCTTGAGTCTTGCTATGTTTTTAAGGTGATAGTAGGCTGATTTTGTTACTGACTTCATGTGGCTGTTGAAATTTAGATCTGAATCCATGATAACACCAAGATCTCTGGAGTTAAAGTGTGAGCTAACTTTTAGCCTTTCTCTTTTGGCACAAAAGGTAATAATCTCAGTTTTGTCCTTAATTAGTTGAAGGAAATTCTGCAGCAGCTCTATAGGACGATAGTCATGTGGTGATGGAACTATATAGATACTGTATATGCTATATAGAGCATGTACAGGTTGAATAGAGACGGACACAGGATTTAACCTTGGGGGACTCCACAGATGCATAGTTGCCTGTTGAAACAAAGTAGTTCCTGTCTTGGAGATAGCACTTGAACCAACTAAATACTGTGCCAGAAATCCCAACCCAATTTTCCAACCTGTCCAAAAGAGTGGTCAACAGTGTCGAATGCAGCACAAATAGTATAGAAATATTTCTTCCACAGTACCTCTTCGTAGTGACTTGTTCTGAAATAACATATTCTGGTCACTCAAGTGAAAACCTCCCCTAGAGACCAAGACACTCTAAGTAGCATGCAAACTAGAAAGGTAAGCTCGCGCCTGAATTGCGCGCGTGTGTGTGTGTGTGCGTGCGTGCGTGTGTGTGTGTGTGTGTGTGTGTGTGTGTGTGTGTGCGTGGAAACAGAAGGCAATACACCTGTAAGCTTCGCACCCAGCAGAGCAAAGCCTATTAGAACAAGCGCATGACATCTACCCCGGACCACGACCTGTGAAGACGCGATGGATACACCTACGAACAAACATGTACAGCGGCATATTTCAGCAAAATGTCGAAGGATCGTGTAGGCAAGCCTGCAGCCGCCATACACATTGACCTTCAAAAATACACATTTAGGAAACACACTGTAGGCTTACTGCCCATCCGGGGGCGTCAGCTGCACTGTTAAACATCCGGGGCTGAGCCCAGATTCTTCGGGACGTAGCTATATGATAGTGTGTGTGTGTGTGTGTGTGTGTGTGGCGGACCGTGACTCTTAAAGTTGCCGTATGCGCTCAGAACCAGTGCACAATGCACACATTAACGGTACATTTTAGTAAAGCTAACCTCACACGCACATACTGTACGCGCGCGTAGTGCATAGGTCCTATGCTAGTTCCTGCGGGGGTGAGGTCACGTCACGTCCATACAGTCTATGGTCACGTCACGTCTCGTGAACTTCAAACAAAATGTAGCAATATCATCGCGCTCTTTGCAGACCTGCGAGACAGGCTGCCTCATGAACATTATTGAATATTCCTATAGAAAATATGTGTGTTGTTATTGTTGTTGTTGTTGAACTGCACCTAAACTTTGTGTTGCACAAAAATCTTAACTACATTCGGGGCTACAGTCAAAACATTCGGGGCTGAAGCCCCGGAAAAATGACCTGGCGACGCGATGCTGCCCATGGTTCGTACTGTATTTCTCTAATTTCTCTATAAATGTTTAGTTATAATTTGACGAACCCCTGTGACTGTCGGGGAAGGCTCGTTGTTCTGCCTTGAGGTTGCTGGCAATGGCAAATCCATCAAATATACTATGGTAGGTGTGGCATGCTAAATCAGACTGAATGCAGTCATGATGGTTCTCAATGCCGAGTGTTAGCTTCTAATCTTTTCTAAACGCTTAGTCATCCATAGACGGCAAAACCTTGTAACTGTCCAACGTTTAGTATCTGAGGCTT
Source organism: Percopsis transmontana (assembly GCA_025447815.1). Classification (NCBI taxonomy): domain Eukaryota; kingdom Metazoa; phylum Chordata; class Actinopteri; order Percopsiformes; family Percopsidae; genus Percopsis; species Percopsis transmontana. The sequence goes on along the minus strand of JAOEHI010020403.1, from coordinate 7,994 downwards.
TTGTGCATTGTCCAATATTTGGTGCAGATTAAATATTGATTTCTATACATTTTGGAATGCAGTGAAAAATGTTCCCTTGAGTTGGATTATATGGGGTGTTGCTAGGGGCCACTAATCATTTTTTTCTGATTCATACCATTTGACACCAGAAGTAAGATTATACAACAGTTTTTTGCACTCGCAGCCATCCCGTATTTGATTTATTTGAGTATTCAGCTGGCTTTTCTCAAACGACCTGTCCCCAGATGAGTACGCCACTAAACTTACTTTCCAGTGTGTTAAGTCCTAAAGCAATCAAGGAAGTGGAGAAAGACAATCTCCACCACAGTTTCTCCTGCTGATTTGTTCGCCACGCTTATCCAAATAGCCTGACTCCTTATCAAATTGGATTGGTTTATTTGAATGGGAGAGAAGTCCCTTTTGGTCCCTTTTGATTAATATTGATCTAATCTGAAATAGTTAAATACAGTCTGCAGAAAGTCCTTGAATTCTGAAACATTATCTTAGCCTGTAATACACTGAGCTCGGGCTACGTGTTTTTGTTTCAGCATGCCGTACAGGGGCTGTGGAACGTTGAGGTGAAACGCTGGTAAAATTGTACGCAGCCATTGTGGCTCTTTGAATTGTAAGACAAATACAGGCCCTTACACAATAGACTTACACAAACTTTTAGGAAAACTTTCAAAATAAACAGTGTTAAGAATACGCCAAAAATAACAGCCACTATCAACCAAAGACAATACTCCAGGGAAAAGGGCTAATATTTTAGCATTTATTTTTTTCAGCATGGCACAAATACAATCATATCTCTTCTTTGCAAGACTCTGGTATCAATTAATATGAAATTAATAAACCATAGCTCTTTTCTCTAAACTCGGCAATATGAAGGGTCTACAGTATGATTAAAATAGATGTTGCATATAATGAATTCTCTTGGGTGAGTGATGCTACTGATTGTGATAAATGTGGATTTGTTTCAACTGTAGAATAGAGGCAGTTTCAGCGTCCTTCTGAATCTCTGATAGGAAGACCTCCATACCAGTAGTTAATCATTTGCATTTACTGGAAGCCCCCTTTTTAACTCTAGCTACAATGAAATGGTACCAGGGCAGAAGTGAGCTACACAGGTGGGATAACGTGAGTACATGAAGATCCGTTTAAAACATTTCAAATCAGTATGATAGGAGTTGTAACAAAGTCACTTTTGCTTTGGTTATCTGAACCCTGCTCGCCGAACTCTGGAGTTTCTCTGTGAGCGATACAAGTCAGGTGCTTGACTGTGTTGTTCCTTTTTTATCTCCTTCACCGCTACACAAAAACAACTCCTAAGCGTCCTCACGCCGACTGGATCCAGGAAATCACTGCAAGTCCGCAGAATATGAAGCGTCTACTGGGTCAGTCCCTGAGTCTCCGAGCAGAGGCAGTGTAATGGTTGTAGCTTAGATCCCGTCTGCTCAGCCTGTGCCAGGCAAGGTGCAATAACACATATTAACATGAACCTATCTGAACTTGTAACAGTGAGCAAAGACTTGTAGCGTGCCACTGTGGGGGGCTGCTGAACTCCTTCACTCTCTCTATTTAGTCTCGACAGCAGAGACTGAGAGAACTGGAATACTGTAAGTTACCGTATTAAGGTTGGATTTTTCTATTTACAGTGTGGATAAGCAAAAATGAAAGAAGCCGAGGAGAAGAAGAACACAAGACTGATGTTGAGGAAACATACAACTGAACAAAATAGGATGTTACCTAACATTGACATGCGGTGGGCGATGCACAACCAAACGAATATCTCGTGTTCATTTTGTTCAGAAGGGTGGAAATGATTTTGTTCTCCACTGGACACCAACAAATGGATTTCTGTGTAAAGGAAGGTTGCTGCTATGTGCAGATGTCACCGCTCCTGACACGTCAATCATTCCATCCGGCTCGGTTTCTTGTCAAGCTCAGCTTGAAGTCACCGATGACAGCGAGAGTCGTAATTAAAATCATCGTATAACTATGGAGCAATTAAATACTGATCATCAGAGGGGTCTGTTGGCATTTATTTTCAAATTACCTAAGCTAATTAAGTGGCAGCTAAATATACATATTAATCATGCTTCTGCACACGAAATGTTCTCGCAAGTGGGTGGGCTGTGTTTCAGGAGGCTGGCACATAGACACAGAACGAGAGTCAATCGAACACACATCTCCCACACAAGTCTCACCTTCAAAGCTCTAATCTCTCTTTCTTTCTTCCTCTCACACACACAGATTGGCGGTTTCAGTAGAAACCGAGAATTTGTCACGTCACTGTCAGTTAGTACTGAATGCTGTTGTGCCAATCAGTCAATCGCTATTATTTGGAATAGCAAATAATACAGTAGTAATAATAATCATCCATGGAACAACGACTCAGAGGAAAAACAAACAATATAACTATACAGTAGCTATATACAGTAGTACAGGTTGTAGAGGTGGTTTTAAACCCGTCATGTCACCTCTCTCCTGTCGTAAATGGGACAGGAAAGCTTTTCAAATTGTAAAACTATAATAATAATAATCAAAATTTCAAGCATAAGTGGATGCACCTGCATTATACAGGTACAGTCCACACTCACATCCATCCACACAGATATGCTTTCAGAGGGGATATATATCTGCATGGAGGTATTGCTTTGATTGCATTACTTTCAGTGGGCGATTTGTCACGTTCCTTTATCCTCTGTCACTTTGTTCCCTGATTATTTAGAGACACTTGGGTACACGAGCTCTGGGTCTGCATCCGCCCCCACTAGCACAAAAGACACTCATCAAGACTGGCAGTGGAATTACTTCAGATCAGGTTGAAATCAAAGTAATTCAGGTTATGTTACATGTCTGTCTGCTGTTGCCAGACAAGGACAAAAATCTTTTATATAAACTTGACAATTGCTATGGTGTAGGCTGCTAGTCACAAGGTCGAAAAGGTAACTCTCTCTGAATGTTCTAATTTGTAAGTTGCTCTATAGCCGCATATGTTCAAAGTCTGTGACTGTAATTGTATGGATATAATGCAATTGCGATCACAAAGAAGGTTTCCTGCTGATGACTGTGACATTTGAAATGGCAATAGGTTATTAATCCTGAAAGAGTGTGGGTTCTAAACCTCTTTAAGAGGGACAACTCTCTATTTCATGGTTCAAGAGCTGAGCCTTTCTAAGTGAGAAGACAGATTGGCTGAAGGTTAAATGCTTGCGGATCATTAGTGTGCAGCAAGTGCAGGCAAGGGTTGAGGGAAAACTTTTACCTCCTGATTTTTCATGCGATACCGCTCACACAGACACCTGTGGGGGTGAGAAGGAGTGCTAATTGCATGTCCGATGTATTGCTGTTTCTGAGCCTTTATTAGATAAAAAAGATAGCATACATTTATTAGCATACAAGTTATTTTAGGCAACTCACTTCATGTGAGTAGAGCAGCATAGAATCACAAAATGTATGTGTAACGGGAATGTAACAGGAAGTGGGCTTAGTACAGTTGCAGGCGGAAGAGAAGGAAACACTGAATTACGGAGAAGATACTTCAACGAGTAACACTACTTTAATCAAATAATCACGCTATGCTGTCAGCGACCAACAACAACCAACAATAATCCCCAAACAAGCCCAGACCCCCACAACATGACAGGTGCAACGAATGAATGTGAGTGATTGATGAATGGAAGTCCTGTGTGTAGCTGGGGTGCGCTGAAAGTATGGGTGACTGCAGGCCGGTGGTTAGTAGGCTACACCGGCGAGGTAGAACGGGAAGGAGGCGCACCCCTGGGTCTCCCGACGCTATATACAATTACTTGCTTGGCATTGCCACTGTTTTCACTGGCTTCAGCTGATTTTCTGACAGGGTTGACAGTTCTTATATGACGTGTAATCACTCGCTGTCCATAAGCAAAGTGATAATCTGTTTTAAACTATTCCGCTATCCCCGCGCCCAAGAAGGGCAAGGTTACCTTCCGTAATTACTGTAATTCACGCCAGTCAGACATCTTTTCTTTCACCCCCCCGGAGTTGGTCAGTGAAGGCAGCAGACAACACAGCCCTAATCTACACCCAGGAGCCGTCGAATGGGCCATTTTTTCTGTATCAAGATGTTATTTTTTGAGAGGACTCGACCGCCAAGTCATTTACAGCAGAATATTGCTTCCGGGGTCTCTTAAGTAGGCATTGACCTCCAGACACAGACAAGCCATCTATGTGGCATGCCCCTGGATGGGAGCACATCGTGCAAGGATCCATGCTGCCCCCTCCGGCTACTCCCTCTAGGGCTATAACTGTGACTCCTCTCGCCTGCTCGTCAAACTCCAGAACTGTGGTTCTCAGAGAGGGGGCCGAGCACCCCCAGTGGGTTGTGGGATGCTTTTTGTGGGGACTGGAATAATTTAGAAATGATTTTGTTTACTATTATGGTTTTAAATGTAGTATTACTTTCATTTGGGTTAAAGGTACAATAAGCAGTTTTGCCCCAAAAAACGTGGTTCTTTACTGACATCTACTGGCAGAGATGCAGCTGTGCAAATGCTAACCTTACAATGTGACCTAAGCTACTTGCGACACGTACACCTAAATAGCTCACTGTCTACCTAGCAATCTGCATCTCATGTGAGCGTACACCGTTTAAAACATACTGTATTAAGATGATATATATACTGAAATCATTTTTATGTCATTTTATATGAAGTCTTTATTTGGTCTAACACATCGCTTAGTGGACCTTTAATAATATAATATTTTATACTATATTATATTTGTAGAGCAGTAGGAAGTGGTTCAGAGCTTGCGACCTATCCCTAGTGCATTCAACGTGATGAGCAGCTAACAACATATTATTTTTGGAGGTCAGCGGTTCAAAAGGTTTTACGAACCACTCGTCCAGACGACGGTGGGCCTCATACTAATCATTTCAACTGCATGCACGAAAATGGGCAGCTCTGCATCACGGTGAGCCGACAATTACCTGACGACGGGGACTGACCTTCAGAGGGAATTGCCTTATTACATCAAAATCCCCCAATCCGCGAATTTTGAACACTGCCATTGGTGAAGTGAGTGACTATCTTTGCATTTTTGTTAAATAAATAAATAAATTTCACACTGGGTGAGCGGCTTGCCTCTCCGTGACTTCAAATCCCCAGCTGCAACTCAACCGAGTCATTTAAGCTCAAGGGTCCGACATCACCATCCCACTAAAAATAGAGACAAACACATTTTGTCTTTGGGAAATTCAATCCAAGAATCCCAACACAGGATGTTGTTCCCACGGCAACTGAAACTGAGCGGAAAGGAAGCAGTCGTGGTCCAGTTCTGCTAGTCAATAATAGAAACAAACCTCGGATCTGGCATCGCCGCTTGGCGTTGTTCTGTGACAAGGACAAGTTCCAGCACGTTATCTGCACTGCTAACCGAATGACTATTTGTCAGCTCCACTTCATCTGCATAAAAAAGATGTGGTCCAACGTGTCTTAGGAAAACCTTTCTGTGGAGCACGGTGCCAGTTCAGCACGTCAGGACGAGTCCAGTTCATACAGTACAGCCTTTAATTGCGTTACAGTCTCCAAGGGCTGCACAGGCCCCACATTTAATACGGAAACAAATCACACCCACTGTACCTTATCCTCCCATTGGGCAAGGAAAAACTCCCTGGGAAAAAATGACTTGGAAGAAAAATGGAAGAAGCCTAAGGGGACCACAAAAGGAGGAGTCCAACCCTTTCAGCAGGGCTGGGCGAAAAAGATGCAGAGCTGGCAACCAAGAAAACAAGGGGCATAGAGGCGGAGAGGACAGAAAGAGGCCACACAATACCACTGACACACACACACACACACACACACACACACTAACTCCTCACTCACTCCTAAATCCTGCAGATTTCTTTTTAACTTAGGGAAAAGTAAATAAATAGCCTGCGTAGATATGTATGGTACCGCTAACTCAGCTAGATAAGGAGGTGCCATCTATGTAGTATTTTTATAAGCAGGTCGGAAGACTGTTAGCCCAAACTCCTGGCTTTAAAACATCTCAATGGGTGACATCGCAGACACTTTATCTGTTACACTTGTCCCCTGCGTGCTTTTCTTCTGAAGTTAAGGGAGTGCTATGCTCGACTGCAGTTCTACCTCGCAACCAGAGTCGCCGCCAATTTGCTAAATTCTTCTATGCAGATTTAACAACTGTTCTGCAGGTAATCTTTTTCCAAGATGATTTTATTTACCTTGGTTCAAACATGTTTGTTGTTTGTCAGACCGAATCCCAATGCATGGTAGCTACGCAGTACAAAGTATTGAACAGTTTTTGATGGAAGAATTTGGAAAGAAACCAATATTTGCTCCACCTATGCGCTAAATCAGCTGATTCTATTTACAACTCCTCAGAAACTAATCAGTGAAATCCCCTAGTTTATTGCCCGGGTTTACACAATGCATGGTCAGTACTTCTACTCTCTGAGCCAGGATCTTTTCCACATCTGAAAGCAAATTAAAGAACAGTTATTGTGCCTTCACATCTCCCTGATTGGTGTGTCCTTTATGATGTCCAATTTAACACACCCAGCAGGATTGCGACCCTGTAAAAACATCCTAATTATGAACTCGGACCAAAAGTTTGAGAACTGGAGTACAAAATTGGCAGAGGAGAGGAACAGATTTAAATGTGATAAAAAATAGGACTTTCACAGGCACTAATGATGACTTATATTTAATCTGAGAAGACTTTGCTAATAATTTTTACGGCTTTGAAGTTTTGCTTGAATAAACGTTATAAACCCTCATGGATTAGTAAAAGAAAAGAAAAAAAACATGTACACTTTGTATCCTTTTGCATTTCACCTAAAATAACAAAATACTGTTAGCACAATAATTTCCTTTGAAATGTAGTACAGTTTCGTTGAACTGATCAGAAGAGAATCCCATTGCTCTGCAAACATACTGTAATGAATGAATATGTCACTTAGTTTCTGCTGACACATTATAAGACAATTATACAATGACTGGCTGAATGATACCAAAGTAACAAGACTTCAAAACTGGCTTATGAATAAAATAGGTCTAGTACAGTAGCCTACAAATGCCATGATGCTTGATGAGATGAGACAGGTAAATCAAAACATAGGGAGGTGGTTTGACAAATGGCTCCGAATTTATACTGTGCACACCAGACATAATGTATTTTAAATAGACCTAACATCCATAAAAACATAAACTTGATCAAAGGCAATGTTTTATTTCAGATACTTAGTTATTGCATGCCCTTGAAAGAGTTAAACGTACGGCATGTCTACGCAGTATAATCGGACTTTCCTCGTTTTGAAAGAAACAGCCGGAAGATGCTCGTCTTTCTGACTCGTGCCTACTTTGACGCGTTCTTGATCATTTTAGCATCTCATTTACCGCCTCAGGACAAAAGCAATTCATTTACAAATACCGGCAAGGATGCTGAAATCCCATTCTTCAAACAACAAAAGCCTGTCACATGGATGGCAGCACGTATTCCTGCAGAGCACTAGGAAATTAATGATGGACATAAATGTAGGCTATAACACCAAAATAATAAGAATTATAATAACAATAATAATAATATTAATCCTAGCAATAATAGATATGTAGTATTTGTCTACTACTACTACAGCTGCTACTGTGAATGCCACTGTAACTCATTTGCTAGGTTAATATTAATATGTTTTGCCTCATCAAAGATGGGAATTAATTACCCCTTCAATAACTATTACTTTTCTTATTGACTGAGGTGGCATTTTATCAACTTCACTTCATCATAATGAATATTGTTGTTTTTTTGCAAAGCTATAGGCTATTCTTTCCATTGCTACTTTGCGGTGAGATCCACAGTGAACAGGCATCCACATAGAGTAGGCTACAGTAGGCTATGTCTTCTGGAACAGTGTAAAGTAATTGTTAGCATATACAGTGGCACTTCATAGGCTAGGCAGCAGTTTATTACATATATAATACATAAATAAATATATA
>JAOEHI010020374.1:0-27918 GCA_025447815.1 Percopsis transmontana | reverse complement strand
TGTGTGTGTGTGTGTGTGTGTGTGTGTGTGTGTGTGTGTGTGTGTGTGTGTGTGTGTGTGTGTGTGTGTGTACATACCTGCATTCCATTCAGATGAGTCCTCTGCTTCTCGTTGACTCTTGAAGACAAACTCGTGTTAACCTCTGTAATGGATTCAATGAGAGCGGGGCAGATCAGGAGAGACATTCGCATTCAGAGCACCCACATATTGTTTGGCAGTTGACCATACATGGCGAAAACAGTGGACGGACGTATTTGTAGCTGAAAAGCATTATGTGCTCTGCGGCAAAGGTACATAAACACATTTAATCATGATGTATTACCAGAAAGCAGCAGGGAAAGACACACCATTCCTAATAATATTGCATGTTTTATAATAATAGGACTCCATGGACTAAAGCTTGGTTATATGTGTATCGCTTTGCTGTCCTGTCTCATCCAAACCAGCCCAGAGGAAGAGCAGAGGACGACATATAAACATACTAAGTCTGTCCTGTGCCAGTCAGCAACGTGTGAGACTCCCCAGAGAGCTGTTAGGAGATGAGTAGAGCTGTTTTACTACTTTGTGGAAGTGCTTAGCTAAAGAAACCAACATCACAGAGATGCCGTCATTAGTTGACTCTGTAATTATTATCATTCACAAGTGCAATAAATATTCCTTCATAACAGGGTTTAAGCATAGGATTGCAAAACATGTAGCATGTAGAGTCTCCCTCTAGAGTATATGCAAGCCCTGCTGCTTCACACCAAATCACATGAGGCTTATGGCGCTTTAAAGTCAGATTTACTTTCACAGCTGGTCGGGTCTCTGCATTTGGACAAACTCTTCTCTATCTCTTATTTTTTCTTAGCCATCTCTCCCATCCAGCTTATCACAGAGGACTAATGGTTAGCTGTAAAATTGATAGTTTTCAGCAGAATCACACATTTTAGGACTATTAATGTTTTAAAGATTAACTGCTCTAACATCTAACATCGGAATACAAATATTTTATTTGTATTACGTTTACACCATGCTGAGTTTACTAAAACAAATTTATAGTGTTTAGAATTCTATTCCTGGTGATTCAGACACTTTTTCTTAGAAAAGAACATCCAGCCAAAAGTAACTTAATGTCTTTAAAGGAGATTAGCATATCTCAACATGGTTTACAGCAGCTAGGCAAATTGTCTCTCGATTCGTCTGAATATCGACAATTCCTAGCTTCCTAGCCTGTGAAGAAGTAAAACAGGGATTTAGGGAGTATTTACAGTAAGGAGATCATTTGTATGAAGATTTGGGCCAAGAAGAGACATCAGGCTTAATCATTAAAGCAGGCCAACTGCCTGTCATCCCGGCTTAAAGTTTTGGACTAGTTTATTACAGTCAGCACAGAGACAGTTGTTCAACACTTTGTTTGGTATTGAACGAAAAAGAATTGGAAAGGTAGTATGCATGTTTTTTGTGTTTGTAAGCCTACGCCTACTCTGATGGATAGCCTGGCATCCAGTTAGTGTTTTCTGTCTCCTGCTCAAAGTAAGATGTGCATTGGTGCCATCCCCCATGCAAACCTGAACATGAATAAGTGAATGACAGAGAAGTGATTGAAGAGTGGTCTTAAGGTACTGTGGTGTGGTTTTATCTCTGAGATGGCACAAAATAAGTGGAACTTTGTGAGCGGTAACCATAAAATAAAGTATTCTAACTACTAACTCGTAAAAGTTGTTTGCCCCGAATAAGTTGAGTCATGACAAAAGCTAGTAGTAGCTGAGTCAGTCGCTGAGGCTCCTGCATCCAATTACACCTCCACCCAAATAACTTCATATACACACACACACACACTTAAGACACTTACGGCCCTATCGTACACCCAGCACAAAGCGGCACCAAGCGACGCCATGAGCACCAAGCGCAACGCAAATAGTTTCAGACCGATGCAGTTGTCATTTCCCCGTCCAGCGCCCACGTTGTTTAAATAGCAAATGCACTTGTGCCCATCTGAGCGCTCCTGGGCGTCATTGGTCTTTAAATGAGGTGTGGTCAGGCACATTGTTGCCACTTGCTATCTTGAGGCAGCAGAAAGCGAAGAATGAAAAAGGACCATTTGGTTTGGGGCCCACAAGAGACAAAACCACAGTTCTTTCTTGCACAAAATGAGAGCGAGACAGAGAAAGTCAGTCATGCACATTAATGGGGTTTAGATTTGGATAGTTCCATAAACTGTGGGCTTTGGCTGGAACGTTCTAGATTGGATTTGATTGGTTTCTCTCTAGTGATGAACCTTGGGGAACTCTGGGGGGGATTGGTTTGGTCTGTTACCGACGACAACCACAGAACACCTAATAGAGATATCGGGTTGTAAAGGATGGAGATGTATGGGAGTGCTCTGGTTATCTAGAGTTGTCCCCCCTCGTAGATCCCCATACACAGACACATGCACACACATTTCCTGTCATGTCAGGGACTCTTTCACACCGATGTCACCTCCTCGGCTTACTCCTTTCACCTCCCCTTGTCCGAGCCTGTGGTATTTTTAGAGATTGAGATTAATGCACCAGGGTATGACTCCATCACATAGAGCTTTTTAATCACGCTTATAGTCGACTGCCATGTTGAGTTATATTCGGTGTGAAAAAACATGCGGTTGTAAAGCTTGCTGATCGAAGAACAATCTCTTGTCGGATCTGGCAGAGGGAAGGTGGAAAGGAATGTCCAGGAATGAAGGCATTTTTCAAGTCACTTTATTTACTGTGGCAGTGTAGCTGGCAATGTTTTCATTCTCCACTATGACATTTCATAAAACTTCCTCTTCTCTGAAGTGTTTTGACACTGGAGGATTCCCTTCTACTAATATTTCTCTTCACCATTCGAACAATGAAACATTGTCGAGATCCGTATTTATCCATTACTGTGAGTCTTTCCAAGTTTTGGATTCCAACCCTGTCAGTGTGAAAGATAGCTGGAGTGTAACTCAGAAAGTGGCAGTAGAAGGGAGATTTTAAAATGGGCTTTTCTGTCTAATAGGGTAAAAGCAAACCTGACATGGTGCCGGGAGGATGGGTTACACAGGGAGGTACAACACAACTTTATAATATATAATATAATAATAATAATAATAATATATAAATAATATAATATAATATAATAATATTATAAAACCAGTGTAGTTACCTTGAGTTTATTCCCAAGCAGGGACCTGTTACAGGTCAGTCAGTATAACAGAAATATGGACTATCATGTGACATATCTAGTTGTTGTGTCCCACTCTTGATCATAACGAAAACTGTATTCTTAAAAATTGTTTTCAGTTTGAATTGCTTTTGAAATGCTCCCAATTCATATTTAATGTTTTATTACGGAAATTAATTGTAGTTAATAAAACTTATAGTTATATAGTTTTTATTAAGGACTATAGTTAAGTTTTAGTTCTCTTTCTCATGGTGTTGTATAGCTTTCACTTTCAGGTGGCCAATAATTACATTATAACTGTTGTAGTAGCATATTTGTAGATGTAAATCCTTCTAAATAGAACATAAAATAATTAATATATAGGCCCCTTGCAGGTCGACCATTGATTCTCCTTGTTACCTTGTCGCCTCAACTCTGTTAGGTTGTGTTATGGAATGTCCAAATCATTGTATGTCAAACATGTACTGTAAAAAAAAAGCTGCTGATCCTCATCAATTAAGATCTTCAGCTGTTGACATAAAAAGTCATGTTACTGTAGAGAATCAAATTTTTTGTTAATTAAATAATTTTATTTTTTTACAGTGCATTTTTGCATACTGCACAAACGCAGAGCTCACTCTCCTTTTAGAGAACTGCTGTGCAAGGGGACAGCTTTGGCGGGCGGCTAGATCTCTGTCAGCTCGTTTAATCCTTCTCTCCCCTTACCCGCTCTCTCTTGGCCCCCCCCAGTGTGAGTTGTCCAGGTTGTAAAGGATATGGTTTGTGGTGCACATAACTGAGATGACCAGAATTCCTGACAGCGTGGCGTGTCACTCGAACAGTGAGATGTCAAGTTCAGTCAGCCGTAAACGCCGGGAACGAAAATAAGAAGCAGGAAAATGTAAGACGTAACCCCAAGAGAGCGGGTGTTGAAATAAGATGGATGAGGTGAGATTTATTTTATTTTTTTATTTCTGTCGATTTCTGCTTACTGTGAATTCTTTCACACATCTGCAGGTAGGGGATACCTAAATCAACTGCAGTGTTTCAAAATCAGAAAATTCCAGCCTTTTCATCAAGTGCCACTGCGCCATCCTGGAGGTGTTCACGCAATGACTTTTGGGTATTATTTTTTGGATTATACCAATGCATACAAAGTTCATTTTCCTAATGGTGTCTTGGCTCGACATACAATCCATCCACAGTGCTCCTTTAAGACAGCATTTTACAATGCTGGTTCATTTATACCCAAACGTATACTTTGCCTTTTTTCTGAACATAAAAGGTACAGTTGGTGAATTGTAGATACTAAATTGGTGTATGTATGTTGTGTGCACAGCAAAGCATAATTTTGGGGTGCAGAAATATTCCTTAATAAGTACAGTCAACAAGGATACAAATATAGATGCCACTCCAAGGGTACAATATATGTAATCTTATAGGGCCCAGCCCCAGTGACAAGCTTTGGTTCCTTTTAATATACATTCCTTGACCTTTTATTCTGAGAGTGAATCACTTATCCATACAGCTCATACTTTCTTAAAAAAATGATTTACCTTGAATCCTTAAGCAAGTTTCTAGGGGCTATGTCTACGACACCCATACTGAAATTTCTTTAGATAATAAAAATCAAGATAGATGAAGAGGAAGGAGGCCTGTCTTTTCAGTTGAATACATTTGCTAGACACAATTTTGTTTTTGTCAAAATTGTTTGTTAATTCCGTAATTTAAGTTTGGCAATATGACCAAATACTACAAATTAGGTAGCATTTCCTCTCCTCTGTCATGTGAAACTTTAGGCCTACAGTCCTGTACAGTCTGAGATTGTACGGTAGGCCTATATATTGTAAATAATAATACTATACTTTTGATTATTTGATTATTAAAATCTTAACACGCATATACAGATTCAGTTTTAATATTAAAAACGGCCTTCTCTGTAATGCTTATTTTGGTGTTGGAAGTGGCGTAGACAAAGGACTAGCTTGTACTATTAATCAGTAGCTAAAAATATAATTTCCAGTGATGGAGAAGGTGACCAAAACAGCCACTCTCTGGAGGGCACGGCGCAAGATGCTGAAAACATCCTAATAAATCTCTGGCTAGCATGCATGCCTCTGTCGGCATGCTTGCGCACTTAGCATGTGTTAACATTAGGCGCTTTTGCACTGCAGGAACTCGGACCACTTCCCAGGTGGCGCGTGGTCTCCATGTGGTAAAACACCCTTCTGTACCACATAGCGAACCTCACTACAAGGCTTACGTTTACTGCATATTCTTGAATGTGTGCGTGTTATAGGAGGGAAGGCAAGTCTGGGTTGTGTGCCCTCTGACTCTGTTCATAAATACAGTACAATACTGTAAGTGCTCCATTTAGGTGTATATGTGTGTGTGTGTAAACTCCTTTGTTTTTCCCAACCTCATGTAAAACCCCAAGAACACAGGTTTGGAGAGAACTTAGACGGGCTCAGGAAAAGAGGGCGCAGAGCAAACGCGGGTCCAAGACTTCAAGTGGAAACTATTCCTGACTCCCGAGCCCCATCTGCTTTTACTTTAGAGTCTGAGTACTAACCTAAATAAAGATCCCTCCTGAACGCTTTTTATTGCCCTTTCTTTTCTCTCCTCTCCCTGTTTCCTTCCCGCACTGCCTTTCTCTCCTCTCGCCTCTCGCTTTGTCATCGCAGGCGTCTGAGCTTTGGAGAGTTGCCTCAAACAGTCCTCTGGTGTTGTTCCACCTTAAAATGTCCCCCGTCACGGCCCAATCAGATCCCTGGTGCGAAAACTTGTGTGCGGGAACATTTGTAATTGACCTTCTACCCCTCTCTCTCTCTCTCTTTCTCTCTCTGTCCATCTCTCCCTTTCTCTCTCTCTCTTTCACTCTTCTTCAGATGATGAGTGTCTTGTTCCAGGAAAATTTGAATGGAAGATCGTGCTAACTTTGACTTCATGTTTACAATAAAAACTCACTGGCCCTCTATGTCGCCCGCCCACAATGATTCTGCTGGTCCACTCTCTGGGAAACACATAGTCGTAACGTACGTGTCCTTTGGAAATGTCTTATAATACTTATATTACATCGCGCATACAGTAATAGGTGGTAGGGCAGGCTAGTGCTAATCAGGACGACTCTTCAACAAGGGGAACTGAACGAAGTAGCTGAATTTCTAGCGCATGTTCAGCGTCTGACCTTGTGCTCTGAACTCGCTGTGGCAAGCGAAAAGAGAACTGGTCTGTTGGGATCAATAAAGTATCAATTTAATGCTATTGCCTTCCTCCTTTGGTCTTTTTGGCTCACTCTAGGTACCATCATTTTATGCAGCAATATTGACGTATTCTCAGCTAATTAGCGTTTGCCTTATGAAATGATCATTGGGGATTAGGAAATCTGAGTGCTAATTACTCATATATGCCTTAAGAAAGTGTGTCTTGCCAAGTTTGGTTTGGTACTTCCAAGGCAGAACTTCACTAACAGCAATAAACCATAGACACCATAGGGCGTGTGTGTTTGTTTATCTGTGTTCATTTGTGTTCATTTGTGTGTATTCTGTGTATAGGCTATGTATGTTTAGGCCATGTATTAGTCTGTGTATGTGTGTGTGTGTGTGTGTGTGTGTGTGTGTGTGTGTGTGTGTGTGTGTGTGTGTGTGTGTGTGTGTGTGTGTGTATTTCACTTCTAAAGACAAAGCTATCTTATTTTTAGAAACAAAGATCCTTTGTAGATCGTTTAAGTAAATATAGTAATTTTGCATCACCTAGAAGGTTGTCGCTTGTTCTGCCTCACTGCAACAAACAGCCAATATTACAGCCAACATACAGAAAGACTCCCTGTAATGAGCACCACAGCAGACCACATCACACCAATATCCTTCTGAATCAACTGTCATTGAATTCTCAATGTGCTGCTTGACGTGGCCCGACAACCGACTCCAGGCTTAACCGTCTGTGTGTTCTCTGTTGAGCGAGCTCCGGCGCAATGAGTTATATCCATCTGCTAATGCCATTCCAGCCCCATTCCCCCCTCTCTCCTGCCTCAGCCCTGCGTGGTATAGTTTGGATTGTCACACTCTGCGGCCAGTGCAATCACTCTCAGGCATGCGCTGCACCCCATAGCAAATGGGGGCCCCTGTGTTTTTGTTTGTCTAAACAAACGGTGTCCATTTTTGATGTGAGATTTGTTTGAGTTTCAAATAACAAGACACCAAAGCGGAGCGACTGCAGTTGTTGGGCCTTGAACAAAGAGCCATTCATCCGTGTAAATAATTCATCAAAAGGAATGAAAGCCTGTAGGTTCGCAGCGGTTCGGGGGGTGGGGTGGGGGTCCTGTGAACAAACAACAGATGATGATGAATTAGCGACAGACCACACATTCCAGTCGGGCATTCCGAGTCGCCTGGAGAGGCGCAACGCCGGCGCTTTCCGGTGTTCGCCGGTGTTCGCCGGTGTGCCGCCTCACTGGCTCTGAGAAACTGTGGAGCCTTCTGCCTGTTAACGGGGTCATGGTAACAGACCTCGCACTGCTGGACAAAGAGTGCATCCGCCTCCCATCCACCCTAATTGTCCACTTGGGACTCTAGCTAGCCACACACGGGGCGGGGCATGAATGAGAGATGAAATGAATACGTCTTTCATTGTCTGAGCTCACACCCCTTCCCCCTCTATTCTGGCCTTTCCTCGATTTACATTCAGGACGGGTAGCCTCCCATAGGAGACTCTCCGCCTCGACGCACTCGCCCGGTGTCTTCTTCTATCGAACGGAGCTGCCCTGCCCTCCTCCCATCCTGTCTTCTGTTTATACACCACCTTCCACCCATCTCCCCAGGGTCCCCTTGTGGTGGAGTAGGCAATTTATTCACATATTGATTTACTTGTTTGACTGTGTATTCCCTGTGAGTGAAGCTTGTCTCTCTGTGGGGGTATCGTGTGACGAGAGTTATCTCCGAGCTTAGCTTATAGATCAGTTAGTCTACTCTAGACTAGACTAGATAGGAAAAGACAAACACATTGACGGACAGGGAGTTTGTTTTGAGGGGTGGAGGAAGAAAAAGAAATAGCAAATAAAGCAAAAGAAGAAAGACAAGGCCAAGATGAATAGGAATACCAATAGAGAAGGTGGGGTAGCTCAGCTTTGTTGTCAACAGAAATTTGCTCACAGTACTGACATTTGCACAATGCCGATACAGATGTCTGCATTGGTGTCTCCAAACTACCTTAGTTCGACACAGCCATTCATTCAAGAACAGGCGGGGGCAATAGAAAACCGAATCAAAGGCAGAAGTTCTGGATTCTGTTTCAGAAGTACATGTTTGTGATTGACAGAATATGGTCACACTCACCTGCTCTAGATGTGGTGTGATTGGTCAAAACATTATTTTAACGCAAATAGAATATTGTTGCTGAAATATTATCTAATTTCTGTTTGTCCAACACATAAGTCAATCCACTACCTACACTTTAAATACTGTAGATAGATACTCTTTTAATTAAAATGTTAAATTTAATTTAAATGTATTTAATTTACTGACCAGGAATAGAAATGCATGTCTAAGGCTAAAACACAACACACAACACTAATGTGTTAACCAAGAAGCTTCCCTTTTGTATGAGTTTACTCAAAACATTGGTGTCCTTTAGTTCTTCACCAGATCGACAGCACATATGGATGAGCTATAAAAAAGAATTGCCATAAAATTTTTAGGAAAACCAAGAGAAAAGCGCTAAAAGAGCTTTGTAAAAAAGGAGAACGGAATAGAAAATCAGTTCAACAGGAGGTTATAAATCATAGTCATTGTATCACATGTGTTCAGTGTTGCTTCTGGTGTGTACTCCATGTGTGCGTGTGCATAAACATTTGTCATGTTCTCATGTGTTAAGACAAATGGAAGACTTCAAATGGAAGGCAATAGCCAAAAAATAAGAATGTGCTATAAATATTCATAAAAAAGACATAAATGTACGACTATGATAGCCCTATAGGTCATTTAATAAACATATTGGTGAATATTTAGTTGTGTAGACAAAAAATAGCATATACTATTAAAATATTATATAAAAGTACCTATACTGTATACATATAATTAGATATACAATATGTACAGTTCTACAAGTGTTCTGAAAATACACAGAATAAAGTTCAGGGAAGGAAAGAGGACAGGAAATTTTACTTTGAACGTCCTAGTTATAATTCAGGATAAAGAACTGCTTTGCAGTGGCTCAATTCTGGCAGTATAAACATAGCTGAGCTTCAAGCAAGGGAATTAAATTGGCTTCTTAAGCTTCTACAGATGGATGTACAATGGTAAGACCATTTCTGCCTCACCGATGATATGCTGGGGTGGGGAGATTTGGGTGACGTTATAAAACTCTTAAGGATAGGAATTCTATCCTCTGTCAGAACTGACAGAGATAGGAGTGGTATAGCCTTTACATTAAGCCACAGTGAAACGATCAGAACAACAATGATGCTACAAACAGACTAAGGTTGAATCTGTCTCTTTCTTTCCGGGCATAGTTCTGGCTTTAGGGCCATCTTAGATTGGCGTACTCTCCTAGGTTGATCCCCTGAACATCCTCTCTTTGTGGGGGTTTTAGAGGAAATAAGGAGCAGCCTGAATTCATGGCCAATCGCAGGGAAAATCTAAATGAATGTGCTGTGGTTTCACGGGCAATGCAATGTGAACAACCATCATATTCAGGCATTGCACAGCACTTCATGAAACAAGGCGTTGCTTGCAGCTCCACAGTGTGAGTTCAACCAGCGCTCCGTTCAAGTTGTTTTTCAGCGATCAGAAGTTGAACTGAGATCAATTTATGATCTAATTATAGGTTCATGACTCAAATTCAAGTAGGCCTACTTTCTATTGTATTTGATCAGCTAGCATAAGAGAAAGAATATTCTAAAGGCTTTCTGATTCTTGGCCTACCATATATACTGTATTTATATAGAGCAGAGTGTGAATGTGTACGTCTAATAGAAGACATATATAGTGTCCATATTAACACATAAGAAATTGATGGTGGCGACTGATGTGCTCTACTAATATTTGGCTAATATCTCTATGTGTAAAAAGTTCACTTTATTTTTTTCTTCTTGTCTAGTAACTTCCTTTGGCGGCCAATGAAAACAGGGACGCGGGGCCTCAATCAGAGCCGGCGTGCCCGTGACAGAACCAAATTACAATTGGTGGTGTCATATACTGTAATTTCCACTTGGTATGGTATCCCGTGCGGTGCACTCAGTCCAGAAATGTTAGACTCACGCCGCGGTCAGAGGGGAGCTCTCCAAACACGTTAACATTTCTTATCCTGTAGAAATGCCCGAGTGGTTCCTACGCGTGTTAGAGGGGTTCAGGGACAGAACAATGAATTGGTTTGGATGGAAGACAAGAATGAGAAACAGAGGAAAGGGGAAGAAGTAGGGATAAAGTGTGAAATCTGGGGCTGGGAGAAAACACATTTGGGAAGAGCTAGGCTGGATTCCCACATTAAGGACTCACTTCTGTTACTAACACCCCTCGACAGCATTCGCCTGGCATGCCAAACCTTGAAGATACATAGCGTGTGTATCTGTGTGTGCCTGTGTGCTGATCACAGAACTACTCTCTCCCTGAAATATTTCCAGGCCAGTGATAGAAACAGAGAAACACAAAATCTGCAGAGACAGAAGGAGTTCTTGCAGACAACTTTACATGTTGTCAGGTTAAACGTGCAACATACAATCTGTGGACCATGCACATTCTTTAGTGTGTTCTGAAAGCTAATGCTATTCCAGGCACTAGGTAGGTGGCACTAGGTAACTGCTGTTATACTACTTGATAACAGAATAAGACAGACAACATGTCTGAAAATGTTAGAAAACGACTTACTTGTGATTGATGTGGAAGGAACCAAGAGGCCCGAAAGCGAGCTGTAGGCTACTGCTGCACAGAGTCTGAACCTGAACTAGGGAAGTGCATCAATGAGAGGTGCAGCTGCCTTCGTTATGTAGATACATTTTTCATCAGTGTTATTACCAGACATTTTGACCGGCAAGTTTTTAATTGATCGTTTTATAATACATTTTACCAGGCATAAAAACCCTATTGGCATAATGTGCACTGAAATTTCATGTCTTCCTTGTCAACTGTTGCTTTATAAAAACGAGCATCTGTTACTAATGTTAACAACGCCAAAAATTGTGATTAAATTGTCCTCAATTTTGACTTTTCTTTCTCGTACACAAGTTGACTAGTCTAAGTTTAAACATCTGTTTAAACATCAGGGAAATGACTCGTTAGGAACATCCCTAGTCGGAACCGAAGCACAGAGGATTTTCCAAACCTTGACTGAAACAGGCAATTACGATCATGCTGTGGCTGCCCTGCGAGGTAAATGTAATTTACCGCCTCCACCTGCCATGACAACTCCGCCTCTACTTACCTACCATGGGCTGTGTGAGAAATGTTGTGCATAAAGTCAAAGTGAGAGATTATGTGAAACCTGTACAACAGAAATTGGGGAGGTTGCCTATCTCTGTCAGAGATGTTGTTTCATCGAGAAGATTGACGCGTCTCCTGTGTTCTCAGCTTCTCCTGCTAGAATTTGCACAGTGTGAAATACAGTTAAGGGATAGAAGACGAAAGGGGAAGAGGTGGTTGTTGTTTTACTTTTTTCAGACGGAAGCAGTGTCGTCATTTTAAAGGGTTTTGAGGGAGTGTTTTCAAAAGCTCTTAATGGCCTAAAAGGGGTGGAACCATCCATCTTTTTCCGTGCGCATTTCAGAGAGGGAAGCCCAGGAGGGAAGGATTGCTTGGTTGACTGTTGACTGTTTGCACAACTGCACAGATGCTGAGAAGACACATGGAAAAGTACCATCATACTAGTACATATCACCCTGGTACTTCCATTACTACTGTCTAGTAAGGGGCAGGAGGTAGTCCATAATATTAATATCCCATGAAAACAAGTTCTAGCTTTTATCAGGACGTCAAATTAATTGTTCTTTGCAGTTTGTGTAGTTTTTAAATCTATTCAAAGGTTCAACTATAGGTAAAAACTCTGATATTCTGTACATAATTCTGATATTCTATACGGGGCAGGATTGTCTAGTGGTGTAGGTGTTGGACTCCCAGCCGCAAGGTCGTGGGTTAGAGCCCCAGAGTTGGCCTACCTGTAAGCATCCTTGAGCCTTGAGCAAGATGCCTAACTCCTATCTGCTCCATGTAATAGCACCATGTAATTGGAAGTCACTTTGGATAAAAAGCATCTGCCAAATGACCTAATTGTAACCTAAACTGTTAAACATGGCCTTGTGAGGGGAAAATAAATACTTTACATTACACTGTAGATAATGTATCATACATTGCACACAAACATTAGTAGGCTGCGTGTGTGTATGCAAATCCCCCCACTGCTAGTTGTTTCCCAACATCTTTAATGCCTTCATTCATTTAGGCTGCCCTCAACCCTTTTGATCTTGTGTGTATGTGCGTGCACACAATTTACAGTCGAAAGTAAAACGTAAGTCTCTGGAGCAAAACAAATATGCAAGATGAATGACCTTTCCAAATTTCCAGGTGCATGAGAGAGAAAGAGAGAGATGCAAACCTAAAGATACACACACGGGAGACACAAAAATACACATTCAAATACACACACACAACTTGACAGCACACAGGAATATATGATGGCTGTCGCATGGCACAACCAGTGACAGCATTGTGCCACTGCCAGGCTGTGCAGCCCCATGGAGCCGTCTTCTTTACGTTGAAGGCTGGTTGAAACATGAGGGCGACATGGGAGTCTCCGGGGAGCTGACTGGGCTCTTTCTGTGACTCTTTGTCCCCCACATCTGGCCTGCTGGAGGTCTGTTATGGCTGGAGATCAGGAGGGGTAATGGTGGAAGGTGGGGGAGAGGCGTCTATCGGAACAGGCCCTCGCAGCTGCTACTTTTCTTATTTTGGATTCCTAGACTAGGTCCCCATACCACTTACACTCTTCCCCCCCCCCATGCGGCAGTGTGACCAAACGCTCTGAGTTGCGCCATGAACCAACAGTACTCAGGAATTCGCCTCCTACAGAGAAGACACAGATTCTTCCCTACCTGCACCGACTCCTGGAACAGACAGAAGGCTGTGTAGTGCCCCACATACATCCGACATCCAATGTGTGAAACCGACCTCTCCAATCAACGGGGAGAGACTGCTCGGCACCGGCTCCGTACCATAATGAGGTTGGTTGTTTTGTAACAGGATGAGTACAGGTGCAGAAGGACGAGAACACTGAGACACAAACAAACCATAAACTCGCAGGTAGAAGCGATATGATGGTTCACAACAACAATTATCCCCAAACAAACCCCGACATATCTACATACTGTATCTATGGAAGTCCGCTGTGTAACTGGGTTGCACTGAAAGTTTGGACGGCTGCAGGTCGGTTGTAGGAGCCAGGTATGGGTTCTTGAACACTCTTTTTTTTGGTTGGTTTTGGTCACATGGTGTGGGTGGAGTAGTAATTTAGGATATAACCTGTTCACAGTCAGGGAGGTGAGAGAGAGGGGGTGAAAAAAAAAAAGTTCAGATTTTTGGTCCTCCTGGCCTCTAGGGGTCAGTGGCCATGTTTAAGTTCATAGGGAATGAGTTTTAAGAGGGCCCCTCTTAGGGTAAAAATTAGGGTAAAGCCTAATTTTTGCTGACCGCAATTCACACTGTTTATTTGTTTTATTTATATATTTTGGCTGTATGGAAGTGATCACCTGTATATCCTACCTGCAATAAACCATCCAAATGCAGCAATCAGAATCTTGGAATTATTGGACACGTATTTTCCCTACCCAGCCTCTCTGTGTTAAATTTTTGTTTTTAGATAGTCGCCTATACCGGTGGTTAGTACACTGGCGCAAATAATTGAAATATAATTGAAACCCTAAATTGTCCACTTTGTGTGTAGGGACCCTCTGGGGGACTAGCGTTTCTTTTCAGGTTTTCTCCCTAGCTCATAACCATAAGTTATGGAACAGGTTCCAGTCGGCACAACCACAGAACAGGTGGCAAAGAGAAAACGGATGGACAGGTGATGCTGCCCAGACTCATTCTTGGCATCTTGGTTTCTTTGCTTCTTTTGGTCTTGGACTGAACCATGAAATGTGGTTGCACCATTGTGATATTATATTTTGATTGCTTTGGAAAGCAATTGAAAACACAGCGGTGCAAAACATAATATGTTAACACTTTAAAAAAGGATTTAAGAACAGATGTTAATTTTTTACCTCACCTCACCTCAACAACATCATGTTTTAAAGATCTTGATGTTTTTCTAACATACCAAACAAGAAAATCATACTGTTAAAGGACTGTTAAAGGCATAGATATGTGTTTATGATTAGGTAAGTTGACTTCATATTGTCTCTCTTCAAAAGAATGAATGATGAATGCATGTACAGTATGTTGAATGGAGGTGCCAAAGCAGGGAAATCTACATCTACACCTGTGCTTACCCTGCTGTGACACCAGTCCATTGCTCATTGTGTCATATGGAGATTCACTTCTGCTGTTTTTGGGAGAGTAAACCATTTAACAAGACCCTTTCTTCATACCTGTATCCCCGCAATTATTCCTCTTTCCCATTTCTATACTTTCCCACAAGCAGTTCCAACTTCTTAAACTTCCAGCTGAATCTTCACCGGCATGTGGACAGTTCCAGACAAGACTTTACTGAGCACGCAGTCACGCTAATGGTTCGGTCTTAGGATGAATAATGTGTACATCTCCCAGACCCTTCATCATTGGGAAAAGCCCAGAGAAATTAGACTAGAAGCCTGATCTGTGCATGTGTGTGTGTGTGTGTGTTTGCAATAGGATGTACAGTATGTCTGGTTAGATCTGAGCTGACAGTCATTGTGTCTACAAGTGGCGGACGGTGTATAATTCATCAGATATGGACAGCAATAAAAAAAAAACTAAAATTGATGAGAGTTTATTTGATACTGAGGGAGTAATTGTGTGACCCTGGTAGCTCCCCCAGCCAAACACATTCACACACAAAAACATACAAGGTATGTGTGAGAATACATCCGTCACAGAAAACAATTAAATGCGATAATTTCCAGGAAACATGCTGTAAATTTTTTAGCCTTTACAGCAGACGTACTGTATGTACTGTAGCGCGTATTGACCAAAAAAACAGTACCACCCTGGCTTTAATTGGGATAAAGGGGGGAAGTGAGTCTTTTCAACTCAACACTACAGCCATGGAAAAATGTATAAATCATTAAACTTTTTAAAAGTATATATAATATAGTTAATATATATACATAACATTTTATTTATATTTAATATATTTATATAATCTGAATATGATTATATTTAAAAAAAATATGCAGTGGTCTCTTAATGTTTTCCATGACTGTATATTGTATTTAACTCCATTTTTATACCAGGCAACATTCTTAGTTACTTCAACATATTTTATGTTGAAGAGGGAACACACATAAGCCACATGGGTGTGATAAAAGTGCTTACTACTGCATTACTGTTTAATACTATTTCCCTGTTAGTGGTAGACTGAATGTGAAAGCTCTATAAACACAGTAAATGCCCAAACTGGCCCACTGTTTCTGTTGTGGCTTGGAATTACTGTATATTGCTTGATTGCCTTCCATTGGCCTTTCCCACAGCCCCACCAGCTGGCTGTACAGAAACACTACTCAGCAAACCGACCCGCTGTCAAAACCCACTGTGGTTGTGCAGACCAGTGCTACCCCTAACAGTGTTTAATCCTCGTAAGGACCAAGGTTAGTCCAGGCTGCGGTGCTCTTTGATGCATGTAAGGGGTTCTTTAAATGATCCCAGAGGTGCATCCAAGAACCTTAGGTTGAAATGAATATTAGTACTGCTTTCGTTTTGAAAATATTTCCAAAATTGCAATCTGGTAATCATTGTTTGGTAGATTTAATAATATGCTGATAATATGCGGATAGATTAATGACTGGTGAGTTATTAAATTCGGTGTTGACATTGTTTCTTAACAATAACCATTTTTTTTTGTATTGATAGAAGCTTTTAGAACCCCTTGTGGGGTAAATGGAGGCTCTTCCGTTCATTTAAAGTTTTGACTAACCACTGAGTAACTGCAGCTGCGGTGAGCGGTCCTTATTTATTTATTTATTGATTTCATATGCATGCTTATTTTCCTTTTTATGATTAGGCCTATGGTTCACCAGTTTGTTGGTATGGGTTTGCATGCCTGCTTTGATGTGGGTTGTGCCCCGTTGAGTGTGTGTGGGCAGGCATCTCTGAAGCCTGTGTGTGTGGTTGGGTTGAGGTGAGGGTCTACGTGCAAACCCCATATTACTCTGGCTGTGTTTAGACGGAGTGCGTGACCCACGGTATGCCATAAACCAACAGACTCAGGAATGAATGCTGTTGTAAAACACCAAACTTGGCAACCAACGGACACATGTCCAATCACAGCTCATTTTGCTACGTCTTGTATGCGTGTGTGTACGTGTGTGTGTGAGGACGTTCTCATGTGTGTGGTTTTTAATGGTCTTTACTGTGTCCTGCCAAGTGCAGGTAGCCGATTTGAAAAACAAAATAAACTCAGGAAGCATTAATAATATCTCTGGCACTGACATCACTAGCAAATGCTTCGCGCACTGCTAAAAGTCCTGTGTGTTACCAGCCCTTGACTCAGCGGGAGAACCATAGATCGCAGCTTTTCCTTTTCTTTGTAATATACACATCTGTATATCTCAGAGCCCTGATACAAAATTACTGAGATATTGGTGCTTACTAAATGTTTTTTTCTATATATATATAAAATATTTCAATGTGATACTGAAAATACCTTACAAACGTCTGGGACTGCTTCTACCTGTAATATCTGTAAACGAAGAACATTCACTTTTAAAGTGTTTAGAAGTTATGTGGCTTATCAGACTTCTCAGGGCTGGGTGTGTACACACACTAGTAGCAGTGCATAACTTCTAACTTCAAACCCAGAGGCTGAAGAGGATTTACCTTCCAGGTAACCTTGAAACAGATCTATTAGAGCTCTGAAAACTTCCCCTTTATGCATACTAACAATCATTCACACATTTACACATTCACACACTGCTAGAATAACAGAATGATGCACCCAGTGAGGCTAAGGACAAACATACAATATTTACCATTGGTAAGTCTACTTAAAAGCTTGCAATCTTTGCCAAAGAGGACTCCCAGCCACCAGACTGGGAATTGCAAAACCCTAACAGTCAACCTAAATCCCTAACCACTGTGTTCTCTCTATGTGTGCCTGTGTGTTTGTAATGTACATTAAGAGAGGGGCTTATTTGAAAAGCAGAGTGTATGCAGACAATGTCAATGTTTAACAACCTAACTGAGCTCTGACACTCATTGTTTGTAAAGGGTGTCAGCACAATGTGAACCCTTTAAAGGAGGCATCAGTCTGTGGATGTCAGTGGTTAAAATCTACTGATACACAAGTCACACAAATGACGGTTTTGGCCACTTCCATTAACCTGAAGCTACTGTAACCGCCCTGTATGAATGTTTACGGTAAGGTAAGAAAAGTGCTTTGTTTAACTAATGTTAACTCAATAATGATATTCATGTGGGCCCTCTGAGTGCTGTTAGTCATCCCGTTTGGCTACACACTGTTTCCCCTCAGGATAGGGCAGGGATTGCATCCAAATTTGTGTAAAAAGGCTTACTCAGCTGTGACTGGGATATTTTACATTGCCTCTTTGGTGAGGACAGCTTAATAAATGCAGTTAGTCAGCAGTGATTCTCACTTGAAACTCTGCTCTGATTGAAGGTGCTTCCCGAAAACAACTGTGCTCTATTAGTGCAGTGGTTCTCAATGTGGTTGAAGGAGTCATGAAATTTGGAAATCATATTTTTAGATTGTTCATTATAATCTAGCTTTATCATGATTAAAGCTGCATATACCTTAGCATATTAGTAACACCGACTAGTAACGAAATGCAACTGCACTCTGTATCCAAAAACTGAATTTCAAAGCTGTTTGAATTTCATCAGAACATTTTTTTCCCTGATGTAGTTGCAGAAATCACCTGCACAGATTTTGTCAGTAGTGGCGGGAAACAACCCTTTCTATTTTCGACTTTTCCAGTATTTACAAGAGTCATTCTGTGAGTCAGTAGATGAGAGTCTGCATGCTACTCGCTGACTAGAGCACATCACCTGATTCCAATAATCTCACTTTCCACCGGACAGGCCCAGAGGTCCTATGGTTGCTGACTAAGTCAGGGGTCAAGGGTCTTTTCCTCAATCACTTTCTTCATCTATGGAGCTTAAAAAAATAACATACACCCTCCTGAACCCACACTGCTAAGTTTGCACTTTCCAGCTGTGAGTGATGACACAAAACTGCTCTCTGAGTGTAGACATATGAGTAAAGATTTGTATGTTTTTGTTCTCAACATGGGTTGCATTGTTGTGAATTGCTAAATATTAATTCCTAAATCATCCAAAGCAGCATTTTATCCAATTAGTAGTGATCAAAGTCATGTGATGCCTTGCTGTTTCACTTTGCAAAGTCAAACGTCAACAAGATATTAGGCAGCGCCCTTGGAAGATCTTACATTCAAGTCAGTAGACAAAGTTCGGCCTTAGAAAGCATTTGGCAGGTAAGGGGAATCTGTAGCAGCTATATACGGCAAATGGTGATCCTATTTTTTCTAATTGGGTTGGTAAACCATTGCCTTGTATACTATAATTCATTCTCCATGAACAGAATGAGATATGAGATACTAAAAGTCTAGTAGTACTTCAATTTTGAAACTGACAGTACACAGGATAAATCTGGAAAAAAGCAGGAATCAAACTTCTTAAAATATGCTGGCCATGGTAGTGCCACATGAGGAATCCATTAGTCTGTTTGCTACATCATCAACTACAGGAGAACACATTTGTAATGTTTCCTTAGATGTTCTCTTAAGATTAGGCTTGCTTATATGAGGACTGAGAGGGCAGGCACACACTATGCATCCGACACGGCAAGGAATAACTCCTTGACTTGCATAGGCCCTTCTGAGGAAACATAACCCATTTGCACTGTATGTCCACTGGTTACACATACACCTGTGTGTGGTTAATTAATCTTCTATCGACAGGAAATATGTCCTCAGATGATTAAAAAGAAGTCAGTAAATGATGAATACCGAAAGCTTAAATCTTTATGTACACATGGCGAACAAAGGACCTTGTGTTCAGACATTAGCTAGTACGGTTCTGAACTGACTAATGTAGAAGAGATGGTTTCAGGTAGCCTAGAAAGAGCGGAAAGGGTAATTAAGGGTAATAAAAGGATTAAAAGAAAAGCCTCCTTGTTGTTTTTGAGGTAATGGGAGAAATCCAGTTCCTCAACATACTCCCAAGACAGGACACAAACAGTTGTGAGGACGCATGCAGCTGTGAAATGTGTTAGAAAAAAGATGTCTATCTAATTGTGCAGCAGGGCACAAACAGTTGTGAGGACGCATACAGCTGTGAAATGTGTTAGAAAAAAGATGTCTATCTAATTGTGCAGCAGGCATCATTTACACACAAACATAATGCATATGCATATACAGTATATCTAGTTCTTTATTCTTAAATCCAGAAAACCTGACTGATAATGGATTAGCAACATTGTCTCTTAGTGAACTCGCTGTGACATCTCCTGGCCAAAGGTGGTACAGTATTAGCAACCACCCAATGAAAACCATTGCTAGATGTTGTGCTATGTTTTCTTCATGTTTAGTTAATACAAATAGATTTACAATGTACTTTTGTTATTGTTAATATAGGTTATTCATAGTTAACATTAAATATTGTATGGTGCGTGTAGGCCTACTGCATTTAAATATAGTCACTTAGCCTCTGGATGCCCTAGTTGAATGAAAAATAAAATAGATAGATAATATAAAATAAGATACCAATACCAAAAAACGTTGACCTAAGGTTTTGCATAAATAAGGTCTAAGGTAAACTTACTAACGGGAAAACATATTTTACGACATTGCCCACAAGGGGGTGCAGTTTCTTACACTCCGTAGACTTGCTTCGGTATTTACCTTTTTATCTAGGAACATAGCTAATTATATTTTTCACTTTAGGCGAACCACACTTTTCTGTGTGGTTCGCCTACCTTGGCGTTCAATAGCAACACCGTGCAGTAGCCTACACACTAGAAATCCTTCTCAGTTTTGCTGGGGAAAATGGGCTGAAGCCTGGAAACCTGGAGCCTGCCTGGGCAACAGTCGGGACTCGGGAGCGTGTCACAATGTCGTCAGTTCCGTAAAAGCATTCCTTGCTTTTAAAAAAGACGGGAACGCCGTGGGATTATTTCTGAGGGTCCTAAAACAAACATAGCTTTAAAAAGTAAATATTAGGTCATGCTATTAAAGTATTTTTTGAACACGAGTATTGTGTTATTGGTCAAACGGTGGTTTTAATTGAGACTGACAAAGGGCATACCAGTCCCCTCACAGCAACGCACGGACGGGGATGCACTGACGTTAGCATTCCTGCTAGCTTGCCGATTATCTCCAACGACAGGGTAAGACTTAACGTTAGTTAACAATGATTTTATCTCTTTTGTTTATGCTGATGTATGGCTAGTATCGCACCATGGGACGTTTGCCATATAGAAGTAGCTTCTATTTAGTTGCACATAATAAGGCCTTTTGGAGACATTTATTATTACATGTTTATGTATTCAGTCTGATCAAAGTGCTCGAATAGAGTTTCTCAAACACTACCAACAATACATGCAAAATAAGATACGATAAAATGCTACTGTGCTTAATACACGTATAGTGGCCCGTCATAACGTTACCTGCTGAAGAGATAATACACCTGTGCCGGTGTCGCGATAAAATTGTTGCCCTTGCCATTTTTGCTTTCATTACTGTTTTTTAATACATCCTGCTTTCGTCTCGTAGAAAAAGAACAGTAACTTACATTAGGCCAAGGAACAATATCGGCACGACACCTGGCTGCCACTTGTTTCCGATAGTTTCGCATATGGCTCGTGACTAAGCTTGGTTGTGTTATAATAGTTGGTTATAGTTCTGTTTTCTGTTTAACTTTTTTTTAATAAATGTATCCACCGACAGTCAAAGGCGTTTGGGTTAGAGTGGCTTTCATCCGTGCCTGCTGCTGATAATCTGGTGTACTTTGGAATGTGGTTCCATTTAATGCCTGAATACCTTGACTCCGAGGCTTTTTGTCGTGAGTTACGAGATGCTTTTTTTATTTTAATTTCCCAACATTTCCTTGAGACCACACGGAACATAAGTTACCATCTCAAACAAAGTAAATGAAGAAAAACGCATATTGATTAGGCCTCTGCTTCTTCTGGCTAATGCAAATGAGCATTGCATCAACATTGGAATCGGGCAAAATATGACCCAAAGGCTGCCTACTTATATATTTATTACACATTTTAGTTCTATTTTATTATGGGCCACATATACAACTTATGACTAGAAATACAAAGAAGACAGTATACTATACAGACAAAATATAGTGGACGTGTTAATCTACTGTTGAAACACTTGTTTAGTTGTTTTCAGTCAAAAATCATGCATTTTGTGAGCTATTTCAGTTGTGGCTTCCCCAGTGTAAGTGTAAAGACCTTGCTGGTTTGAACTACAGCAATGAGGTTTTTAGATGATTCTTTTCGAAATATCATAAAAACCCTAAAAACCCATAAAAACTCCAAATCTAGGTTGGAAACAGTTGCATTAGGCTAAATTGAATACATTGGTTGTTTCCTCAACATAATGTATCTAATAATCACTGTGATATGAAAGTAAACAACTTCTATGTTGAAGAATGATGGGATGACATATTTAAAGCATTGCTTGACCCATATGTGTGATTTATATTTTTAACAATCTCATCTGCCATTGTACTCTTAAGATAAAGTTCAGGCTGAGCACAGAGACCTCTGTTGTTTCCAGTGACTCCATTTTCCTTCTTTTTCTTAGTATTTAATTATTTATTTTTGTGTGTGCCATCCAAGCACCTAAATTATAACGTTAGTGACCCACATTTTTCATAGACCATGGGGATGGTGCTTTGACCTTTTATGTTAGATTTTCCCTCTAGCAGGAAAAGTAAAAGATCATTTGACTCCAGCTCTGTGTAATCCCAGTCAATATAATGTATTATTAAACTACATTTCACAGTCGATGGAACTAAGACGAAGCTGATTAACTGAGCTAATTAAATTGTGGTGGGAAATTGACAATTCAGTTTACCTGATAATGTGTTCTGTTTGTGTAGTCTTACATACTGCTGTTTATTTAGGTTTGATGTTTACCTGTTTAAGCCAGAGCACATCCATTTTTCTAAGCACACTAGGCTAATAGGTTTGTCTAATTTGTGTAGCCCTCAAATTGGCCCTATTAACTACACAAATCTGCCTTATCAGTGTATTGTAGGGGTGGATTCTTTGAGGTGCCTTTCATTATTCCAACCACAGCTAAGCTAAAAATGTCAGTTGCATCACTGCTTGCCCTGCAATATTTGGATGGTTAGCTAGTAGAATGTTGACTAGCTAATGGTGTTACAGCCGTAGCATTTTGTGATTGTTGGCAGCGTTTTGCTAACGTTCTGGTAATTGAGCTCTAAAATGGAGTGGTCACTTGAACAAGGCCGCTCATTGTACCGTCGGTTCCATCCAGCAGGGCTTTAGTAGGTGCTGTTCTCATGATAAGTGCTAGCCACGCATTTTGAAAACCCACCTTCTCTCTTGTTTCTGCCAATTATATTCTCATTTGCCTAATCATTGGGCTGTTTTAACTAGGCTCTTCATAGCGGTGTCTCTCCCTGCGTGTGACCTATTCCTATTTTACCATCTATTGTCTACACATTTCAAAATTTTTATGTTGCTTTTCTGTCATCTCCCAGACACCGTGCATTATGACAGACGGCATTATGAGTAAAGCTGCCACTATGGAGATTCCTATCAACAGAAATGGAGATACAGGGACCCTACCAGAGGATGACAGTCTGGAACAGGTGGGTCAAAAGTAACAAGATGGGTTCTAATATTACTCTTTAAATTGTTTATTAATTCATGCCGTCGACAATAAGATACCCATGTACACATTTTGAATCGGAGGCTTACAAAACAGCTAGCCAAGTTTATTACTCTATAATGTTTGTCATTTTCTTATCACTGAATTCTTTTTAAACCTGTATTCCATGGTTCTGTGATTCCTCAATACAGCAAAAAGGGAAGGCCTTCAAAGGTTCCATGGCTTATCAATATGATAAGTGCGCATTGACTGAGGTCCTTTTCATAGCATGTCTAGCTACCTATAAGGGAAGACCCTCCTCCGGGACATCACCTGGAGGCCCGTCGTCGCCTTGGGAACCGCCTGGTTCCATGAAACAGATGACGCGGTCTTTAGGCCAGACTAGAGAAACACATCTTTTGTGTTTGCTTAACAGTGGATGTCTAACAGAAAGGCTAGGCTCCCTCAGGTGGATATAGTTGACTGTAGAAACTATTATATTATTCTCAGACCTTACGTGAAGGTAAGGGGGCCGACAGGCTGTGTGGCTTTGGAGGACATTTTGTCTTTAGGCTTTTGGTTTTAAAGCTCTCCATTGTTGTTTTCAGCTAAACAGTTTTGTGGAGGGGATTGTAGATTTTGTCTAGCCGCACCCTGATGGGCAAACAGGACTAGGCTTAGCAAAGACTTCAGATCCTGGAGGAAGTTATGGCAGTTAAACATGATTTATTTGCTAACCAAACGATGTCTCACTCACATAGTAAAAGAAAATCGTATCTTTTTCCTGTCGCACGTGGTAAAGTAAGCCTTTAGAGATTCATCATCCATTTAGAGCATGTATCGTAATGAGCAATAGGGAGTGTTTCTGCCCTGTTTAGTGCTGGATATTAACCAGTTGTCATAGCAACTATGCAATTAATATGATACTGGCTCTGTTTTGTCCTTGGGATTTTAACCCTATCAAACTGCTTGATATCCTCAGCCTATTCACATTATTATAATACATAATACAGTAATAATCATTTTATTTCTCATAAAGCATCCCAATAAGATGTTATACCTTTCTCACAGATGTTTGTACATTCACTTAAAATTACAATTGTAATTGTACATCTATAAGGCTTGATAATAATCCAAACATGCAGAGGGGTTAGTTAGTAGAATACTAAATAGAAGTAGTTGTAATAGTGTAATAGTGGCTAAGGTTCACAGGCTACATAAGGTACTGTATGTAGCATAAATATTCAGAATTGTTATGGGACGTTATAGCGTTGTGTGTGTGTGTCAGAGCATTGTCTAACAGAAGCTTGGCTGCAAAAATCCAAATGGATTGCTCTAACTGCCAGCGCACAACTCTGTAGTTATTTTGGGATATACCAGCATGTGGCATTTCATAACACATTGTGTTCCGCTGTTATTGGACGAATATGTAGCTTCTAAATTTAAGACGCACCTTAAGACTAAATGAGAGTAAGGCAGAATGTGATGCCGGTTTAAGTTATTGTTATTTAACCTAATGGTGGTCAGCATTGGTTATTTGAGTCCCCCATTACACAAACACATTGCTTGTTGCTTTGGCCTCTAACTGGAGATTGGGGTTTAGGCTGAGCCAAAATAGAATAATGGTTAACGCAGTAGGTTAATTGCAGAGTGCTTGTTCAGGTTGCACTAGAGTTACACCAACACATTGTGCTATAACATAGCAAGCAAACCCTGGGTCATCCAGTGGATTAATTGGCAAATATATATAATATAAGTTTGAATGTCACCATAGCTCTCTGTGTAGAGCAAGGCAGATATTCTTTGATTTATGTCATATCTTTCTGTCTTGAAATTTCAGTTATGCATTTGTCTCTTTTTCCTTCTTTTCTGTCTTGTCTGTTGTTTTTTCACCTCGTCCCCTACCATCTCTGTGTAGGCTGCAAAGCTTCAGTGGAGCTTAGATGAGAAGGTAGGGAGCCCCAGAAGATCCAGGGTGAGCAGGCCGTGTATTTGCGTGTGTGTGTGTGTCTAACATTGTGTGTGAAGCGTGTTGGTCTGAACTATGTATATTTTATAGTTTTATCAAAACATTGTCCCTATTAACTTAGACTTAGTCTCCTACTAACTGTAGTCTTTAGTGCAAGACGTCTCTCAAGTACTCAGTTCATGGCCCAGTATTTTCTCCTTCGAGTGTGATATGGGCTATGGACTGTTATGAGAGACAACCTGCTAACATTGCTAACAAATCAGAGTTGGGTGTTAACACCTAGTATCTAATACGCCGGAAACCATTTTTGTTTGACAGTTTATTATCTTTTGTCAAACACGTGTATCACCATTGAGTTCATGGCAGCACAAACGTGTGTGTCAAATGTGTGTATTGGTGTGACAGAACACGGGTGGGTTTTTGTATAGGAATATAATTCCTCACTACTTGGATGACAAAATGCGACATCACAATAAAATCTTGTCTAGTATATCTGTTTGACAGATTTTTTTCTTCAGGATGGGATGCAAGTTTGTTTATGAAGAGGAAATGGTGAACTGTGGAATTTCTGTCTCAGATTTAATCTCAGAAAGGATCAAGCACTCGTCTCCATTCCTCATTTTTCTGTGATGATTAAATGGGGATCTTAACCGTGGTTAGGCCTTCATTTCTCTCATAGTATCATCCACAAACCAAACAAGTGGTTTCCTTTGATGAAATGAAAGAAGTGGATCTAGTGAAGCATTTTCCTAGCTAGGATAAATCCCAACAAGGAAATAATTTATTTGTTCATCAGCTACAGCAGAGATCAACCTTCGTACATACCGTACGTTTCATTTTGGCTTTGTCTATAAAACAGTAGGCTTGTGCTGCGGTGTCATTTTGCATCTCTGCTCCCACCAGCAAAGCAAGTGACTCGTCGGTGCAACATTACGTTAATCATTAGCTAAACCGGTTGGCGTGGGTATTTAGCTTGTCGTTTCCAGGTGCTCGAGCAAGCATGGAGTTGTGGGTAGTGAAGTTTGTCCCCATCTAGTAACCTTTTAACCTACACAACCTGTCCCTATTTGGGGAAGCTAGACGGTTCTGTTTTTTATTTATTTTTGTACCTTTTTCCATTTCATCAACTCATCCTAACCCTCTAAGTGGTAATCCTCTGTCTACCTGTCCCACTCACCATCCCTCTGTCCTTCCTTTCTTCCCTCCTATGTTTTAACCTTCCAGGACTTACAGCAGGTTATGGTATCGGGGCCTAATCTCAACGAAACTAGCATCGTGTCAGGGGGTTACGGTGGAACGGCAGAAGGCATCATTCCCACCGGCACCATCAAAGGTAAGGCCTTTTCCCGCTTTCTTTCTTACTTTCGTTCTTCCTTTTTTCTTCCTTTCTCATGCTTGCTGAAGTCTTTTTTTATTAATGGCTTTTAAACATGATAGCTTTCCCCTGTTAACTGTGCTCCTAGCTCATGGCTCTTTCACTCGAAGAACATTCTTATAGGACAACATAGTATTGTTTCAGGTGTGTGTAGGGGCTCATTATTGAGCCATTTTATTGTAAATAATCATTAACTTTATCTACCAAAAAAAATACACAACAATCCCTGCATTTTGATTAAAATATCCTGCTTGTAAGGTGTCACATTAAAAAAAAACACACAGTTAAGTTGATTATTAAACATTTCTACCACATTTTCATATTATCCAAATTCAGTGAAGCACTTCTGTCTGTATTGAGGTTCAGTTCTCGTTTCACTTTTCCTCCTTTTATCCTCCATAGTGTCCCTGCAGTATACGTAAGTTGTTTCTCAATCACAGAATTCCACCCAAAAGCATCCGATTTGCTGCCTGTGGCCTATTGTTTGTGGCATACTGTTTGTGTGCCCTTTTTGAAGCAAAACATAAATGCAGAAAAGGATATTAGTACATGAAAAGGGCGGGGGGGGAGGGAGGACAATGTGTCTGGAGTCTATAGGCTCTTTCGGTCAGTGGGATTGGCATACATTACCAGTTCATGGGCTGAAACAATATATCTGTTGCCAGATCCATTGTTGTTATGTGTAGCCCGCGGTACCTTCCTTTTAATACGATTGCCATACAGTAGAAGTGGTTGCCCTGTACTTTGCTAGAAATGTTGTTAATCTCTTTCTCCGTTTCTCTCGTCAGGTCCTGCTGTGCGCTACAACTCTGAGTTTAACAAAAGGATTGCAGTTACGGGAATAGGTGGCTGCATAGTCCCCTCTTGTTATGTTTATTATTATTACTACAAGTCAGTATGATGAGCTTACTTCTAAATCTCTAAAAGAGGAAGTCATTACTCCAGCTACTTTTTTTTATAATTTTTTTTTTAATCAAACAAAACCTTTTTAGAACTACAGTAAACATATAATACACAACTAATAGGGTAAATCTCCTACAGTCCTTTTTAAAAGTGCCAAAGGGACATTGGAATTTGGAAAGATGCTCTTCATATAGACTTCTCTATCCTTAGTTTTGTCAGAGCACTGGCATCTTGGTTGCTGGGAGCCAACCTCTGCCCCCTGTAATGATTGGACGCAGGGTCGTCTGCTTATTTATGCCTTCTGAGTCTATACTTGGACCTGTCATGGCCTTTTGGTGGGTGTTCTCTGTCTTAGCCCTTCATTTTCTCATCATTCTGCTCACAGGTTGCTTTCTCACAGGATTTGGAGCGCCTACCCTGATTCGCCACTGCTTTTCTTGGGGGGGGGGGGGGGGGGGGGGGGGGGGGGGGGGGGGGGGGGGGGGGGGGGGGGGGGGGGGGGGGGGGGGG
>JAOEHI010020366.1:0-27925 GCA_025447815.1 Percopsis transmontana | reverse complement strand
GTGTGTGTGTGTGTGTGTGTGTGTGTGTGTGTGTGTGTGTGTGTGTGTGTGTGTGTGTGTGCGCGCGCGTGTGTGTGCGCGCACACACCCATGCGGAAGTGTTACAAATGCACACACACAAAGCAGCTCGAACAAATATTCCACTGTGTGCGTGTGTGTATATGTGTATGTGGAAATGCATATCGAAGTGCGTGCATGTTTGTGCATGTGTGTGTGTGCGTGTGCGTGTGTGTGTCTCTCCTACGTCTTTGTGGGTGTCAAGAAAATTTACCGTCTCAGCATTTTCAAGCACTGTTTTGCATGGGTGCAAACGTGCATGGACATTTTCGCCGTGCGAGCATGTGTGTGTGCGCG
The DNA here is from genome assembly GCA_025447815.1 of Percopsis transmontana. Taxonomy (NCBI): domain Eukaryota; kingdom Metazoa; phylum Chordata; class Actinopteri; order Percopsiformes; family Percopsidae; genus Percopsis; species Percopsis transmontana. The sequence continues at coordinate 27,571 of JAOEHI010020366.1, read as the reverse complement.
TGTGCTTGTATGTGTGCGTGCACGTGTGTGTGTTTGTGTGTTTGCGTGAGACACTGCCAGGCACTCCTACCACTGCGGCAGGAAGCCAAGTCTTCAGCCTGCAGTTACAACAGGTGTTCCCTTCCACTGCGTACACTGCTATGGCTTATAAGATGTCTCTAGGTCTAAGGTGAGCCTTCGTCTCTACCGTCAACACGCATTCAGCGGATTGTTAGCTCATGTTCGGTGCATTATACACAAACAATGAGCACACATACAGTAAGCCCACTGTGAGAAAAGAGAAACTGGTTTGATTGTTACGACTCACACTATTTGGAGGGAAAAACACTTTCCTAACCAATACTATATTGATGCATTGACAGTTAATATTGTTGTATTAATGAAAGTGATGTGGTGAAGAACCGCTATAGGTTGTTTTGTTTTGACATTTTACTACAAGGAGTAATTTAAATATCCTACACATTAATAGCTGTGGAAAACACAGCAAAAATAATCATCAAAACATAAGATGGTGGCTGTTTTGTGATTTCTATGAAAATAAATGATTTAAGCTATCTTTAATTTCCTTCAATGAAAATAATCTATGGAAACAAATGCCCGAAATGTTTCTGTCAGAAATAGATTAAAAAAAATGTGCCAGGTATCAGGTTTTCTAATGGTTATCCAGAGGGGTTTTTACCTTACTCCCATTTTGCAGTCCATGACACTGGGATGGTCAAAGTTCACTAGCAGGTCAGTCATACGTAGGAAAGACTCCCTGTCTCTCTCCACAACACCATGGTAACTGGGCACGAATGGAAGTAGTGCATCGGACCTCAGCTTCTCAAAACACTGCATCTCATTTTCAGAGAACTTCTTCAGAATGGTGCCCTCATCTGCAGCTTTGAAATTACCTGGGTGATGGCAAAATGGGAAAACAGTCCGGTTCCAGCATTTACAAACCTGGCATCAGTGAGAAAATGTATTTGGGTATGCAGCTAGCTTGTCTTTAAAAATTATGGCAGGGCAACACACAGTAGGTCAGAGAGACTGACCCGTCAACTGCCTGGCCTGTGTTCAAACTGCCATACACGTACTGTATACGTCCTAAGGGAGATCCCTGAATTGCACTTGTTGTCTCCCAGGGCAGTGACTCAAGCATGTAGACAAAAGGCTGTTTTGGGGCATTAACAACGTGTGTTGTGACCTGTAGCATGAGTCAGCGTGTTAAACAGGTATTACCTTTATGTCCAGCAAGCTGAACCCAGCTCAACCGTCTCCTCTGAGAGGCAACAAAGGGACAGTGGACAATGGTCTTCAACTTCCACCAGGGTTTGCTCTGCTACAGACATACAGGCACCAACAGGGTAGGGTCAGGTTGTTTTTATAGGATAGGACAGGGTAGGATAAGGTTGGATGGGATGGGACAGGAGAGATAAAAGTAAATATGAAATCAAGCATAAGAAAATTGCATGATCCCATTTAATAGCCTTAGCTTGGTCTCTTCCTGATACGTACCATACTGTGTAGTGTCTACACTCTGTATCAAAATGCAAATATGCATACATTCCTCAGTTGTATAGGCAGTGAATATCCTAACCCTCCATTGTGTGTCGTCTATAGCAGGTCACTTTAAATGCCTTTTCTGTAGAAGCCCATATCTTTCTTTCATTCTTTCTTTACAGGACAATTGTGCAAAAATGTCGAGCTCCAACGAGCGCTTAAATTCCTAAACAAAATACAGTGGGGTCCAAACGTCTAACTCCAGTTCTTTGATCAATGGGGTTATAACTTAACATGCATGTCTTTAATATAACACTATACTGTACGTGGGGAAATTATATTTAGTGGTTAGGGCAGTGGACTCCTATCTGAAAGGTCTTACGTTCAATCGCCAACGCACCCAGATGTCGCTTTGGATAGAAGCATCTGCTAAATGATCTTGTCATTATTTTCCTTTTGTTTTGAGGAAATGAAAGGCAATGATGTGCAAACAAAATATTTGGAGATGTTTATTCCATTAGTGAATGAAAACAGAACTTGGTCTTGGAATTTCATGGACTCACACTTTTGGACCCACTGTACAGTATATTTCTAAATATATAATATCTATAAAATATAGACTACTTTAAAGGCCATTTAATTCTGTGTGCTGTCATCAAACAGGAAGTATAAAAGAGGACTTTTGTCTTGGTGAAGCAGCACATGTGCTTGAAACAAGGTTTCGCTGAGGTTCATACAAATAGCAGAACTCTTGTCAGCAGCCAGCCAAGTTTCTTTTAAATGTCAGGCGATATGCTCTACTTGCTGCTATTCCGGGCATTTTTGGTCTACAGTATGTTTACCTAGTGTCTTGAGGTTGACAACCAAAATCATTGGTTTGATGTAATTACTGACTAATGATAACTCTGGTCTGTTAATGTTTTATTTAACACGTGCAGATAACAAGTTCATTACTCATCCGTATGTTCATTAGGTTATCGATAGACATACCAATTGTCATTTGATTGTAATTTGAATAAGCATGAATGCACATGCTTATGGTACTCATTCTCATAAATTGACCTTGCCTTTACCTTGCCTTTACCTTGCCTTTACCTTGCCTTTACGTTACTAACTCCCAGGTGTGGTGACTTATGTACAACCAGTGGGTCTAAGAGAACGGAATTTTTTCTATCTGAAGTTTCGATGTAGACATAATGACTAAGAGGTTCTCGAGAAAGCACTGCATATTCCGCCCATTATTTATACTACACACCTATTTGTTTTGCACCTAGTGTGTCATGACGGGCCTTCATGATGGAAAGCACAATATTTGAGAAGTTCACACAATATCTTGGACCATTTTTGTATTCTATTCAGCAGTGGTTCTTAATGCGGCGGTTGTAATGCCCTGGGTGGTCACAAATTACTGGTATGCCATTTTGAAATAATATTTTTGTTATGATTATCTTGACAGTTGTTTGTATTGACTACATTCATGCAGCAAGAAGCCCCAGTAGGTTGAGACTTTTTTATAAAAGGGTTAAAGAGGCTAATTGTGTCAGACATACTGTACAGAAATCAGGAGTTATGAAGTCTGAGGCTATCATTCAAGCTTTACTAATTTCTAATGACATAACAATTCAACCAAGCAGGGAGAACTACGTGCCTATGACTCAGCCAAGCGTGGTTGGCTAACCGGTCCAGCCAAAGCTTTCTACAAGCAGCCAACTGGCAATAGCATGAAGTGCTAATGGAATGTGCACACATTGCAACGATGAAAAACGAGGGGCCAAGACTTATTCTTTATTATGGGTTTTGTCTAATGTGACATTTCATAAAAGCCATTTACTGTGAATCAGACCATGTGTTCAGCAGTAAATAGTTCAAATAGTGCTCTTGCGTTCATGATGGGGTCATTTGTAAAATGTTATGGCTTAAATTTGCAATTCACCACAAAAAACAAAACAAAAAAACATTACTGCCTATTGAAATAGGTCATTCCTCTGTGGTGGTGTGTCCATGTGTGCGTGTGTGTGTGGGTGGCTGGGTGTTTGTGTGTAGGCTGATGCGGCAGAAACTTTTACATAAAAGCGGTCCGGTACATTTCAATGTGCTGCGTCTAAAAGAGCAAAACAGACACTGTTAGGTTTGGCCTAAAAGGAGGTTTTGTTTGCGAGGCCCTTCATATTGACTCCTGTGCTGCGACGATAAAATCAGTGAACTAACCACTGAATTCAGTCCCTTGCTCACACCTCTCTCTCTCAATGTCTCTCTCAATGTCTCTCTCTCCCTTGATCACATACTTTCTCTCTTTTTCAAGCACACAAGCACACACAATGTCTCTCAGGCAATGTGTATTCAGTCTGTTTAAAATAAAATGACAGCGACAGGCCTTGTATGGAGAAAAGAAAGGGAGGCAGGGGGATTATAAAGACACACACTCAATGAATGTCAAAATCAAGGTCATATTTGGCTACAGCAAAGACAAAAAGCAGATTATGTTGTTAGCAAGAGGGCAGAATCGCCAAGGTGACTGACTTTGATCAGTCTTCAATTTATTCTAATGCACATGGGCAGACGTAAGATGTAAACATCTTACAGCTGTATAGTTTTGTTTTGATTTATTGGTCACATTGGTTACATTACATTAGTATTATTACTTATTAGTAATACAAAATAATACTATGTAGTGTAGGGCAATAATACTGCATTAATATACTACTATTGCTATTCTGCTCTGTTTTGTTCAATTTCTATTCTCTGCCACAGGAATAGAAATGGAACAATAACAAATACACAAATGCAAGATGGAAATAAGATAATGTATACCAAGTATTATCAGACAAGAATGTTAAAGGCAAACACATTTCCACCCACAAGGCCAAGCCACAGTATCAACACCACTATATGTGTGCTAAAGGTGGGTCACAGTCTTAAAGGTCAAGTTTAAATCTTCAAAACGCCAAACAAAGATAGCAGCACAGTACCATATAGTTTATACTGAACACCCCAGTAATGGCCTCACAGTGGTCAGTGGTCTCTTGCACTAGTGCAAATTTAGGATACATTAAACCCCTGCCCTGGCTGACACTGTGTAAGGTCGTTTTGATGGTAGGGCGAGCTTGTCTGATCGTCCAGTAGGCCTACATGATCTCAAACAAAATGCAAGGAAAACACATGATTATTAATATATTATTGCTATCATATAGCAATATAGTCTACTGTTAATTATCTCTGGTGGTTTTAACTATCTTTCGCAGACTTCCTAAAACGACTGTGGTCAGTGAGGAAGTTGTTTGCAAAATAAGGGGTTCTTTCAAAATAAGGGGCCTGTATCTGTGCTTTGCGTTGTGACAAGCACATATAATCCATATGTGCTTGCACATATGGATTCTATTGTCTACTTAATCTATTGTCTACTTAATCAGTGATTGGCCTTAGTATATATGTAATAATCAACACAAGAGGTAGCCTATTTGCCAGAGCTACTCACTTCTCCGTTATCCGCCAGATGCTCTAAAGTGATAATGCCTCTGCTTTTGCTCTCGTTGTCACTGAGGATGTCATCTTCCGACTCCACAATGGACGACCCCGTTGAGGAGATAGAGGAACTAGAAAGTTTCCTTCGTAGGGAACTGACCACCGTATTGTCCCAATCCTCCTGTTGCATTTCCCGGGCTGAGCCGCCTCCCTCCGGGGTAATGGTCACCTGAGGTACTTGGCGCACCTCGCACATCGCGGTCGGTCCGGTTGAGTTCAGCTGCATCGTGGACAAGGGAGCGACTTGGTCTGCCTTCTGGAACAGTTCATTAGAAATGTCTGATGACTTTACGCCCGATTTACGCTCCAAACGAGTCACTTCGCTTCTCCCAGACCCAGAAAGAACAGCCTCTTTGGAGGTCCTTCTTCTGTACTCTTTAGGCATCGCACGACTTCGTGGGCAATCCTAAATTAATGTATCCTCGATTTCTCAAATCTGGTCATGTCACTTACAGTAGTGTTGAAACACAGTCCAGTTCAAAGTGTAGCCTACTATTCTTTACTATATCCACAAGGCGGTTGTTGTAGATGATCCGAGTGAGTAAAAGCATCCGAAAAGTAGTCCTCGCACTTGTCGCTGTTATGGGGAACCCCTTCTTTCTGTAGTGGCGAGGAGCGATGTGCGTCTACGCGGTTCACCATAGCCTATACTAGCATGCACATGCACGTACACACACATGCTCGAGGGCGCGCACACACGCTTCAGAGTGCAAATCTTCCGCATTACATTTGGCCTTTCTCGCTTCCTGACTTTGTAAAATCGTCTGTTTGACTTTTTGTTTTAGACTTCCTCATTCTCTATAGGCCCTTTTTTATAGGCCTATACACCTTACAAACTCCGATAATAGAACTAATCGACATTGATATTGAGCCCAGACTAATGACATTGACAAGCTACAGGAATACTGACGCATTTGCCATGCACAGCCGGAGTGATTCAACTGTGCATGGAGGTGACTCACGTCAATAAATAGAGATTTTTACAGTAAAAATATTGCTGATCAGAGATACCAGGCCTCCACTTAGGAAATTGTGTTCCAAGAAGAGAAGTCCTTTTACAGGCTGTGGAATGAAATATGTGGAACGAAATTATATAAAATGTGAATTCAGTGTCTAGAATAGATTTTAAAACTGCAATTGTGTGTTCCCACAAGGATCCATGTTTCGAAAAATAATAGAAATGTTGGTTGTTACACTGATTATTATAGGCAACAACAAATACATGTAGGCCTAGGCTAGGTGTAGGCATTGGAGGAATTTTGAGTAAGAGCAGACCATATCGGCTTCCCATCACACGGGGGCACTATTGTACTAATAACTTTTGCTACTAAACAATTCTCATGCACTCGAGAAGAAGATATACTTGTGATTATGTATAGAAATTAGCATTCTTTTATACATGCACAATATTCAAATTTAAGTTACCTAGAATTTTGAGCAACAGGCTAGGAGTGGCTGGCCATAGTCCCAGAGTTTATTATATTTAACAATTTCTAACAATTTCTCTAATAACTAATATAAATGAATTTGATCAATGTTAGCAATGTTCCCAGAGGTGGGAAGATTTCAGGGACAGCAAGGCATTCTTGGTTGGCCTAGAGATTGTCAGAATAAGAAATTAATATTTTAATCATTTAATATATATTTTCATTAGTGCTATATGTATTTTGCAAAGTACTATTAACGTCATCTGCTACCCTCTCCCGTATAACTGTAAAAAGAACGCTCCCTCCCTCAGTTGCGCTGCTTCCAGTGACGCTCTATGGGATGAATATCATGCCATGGTTCGAAACTGAAAGAAAAGCGTTGAAAGGTTAAACCTCAAAGTTCTGATAAAAACGGTTTTGCAAGGCTAGAAAAAAAAATTCAAACTCTGAAAACCTTATTTTGTATGTGCGTTTTCCTTCGCACATACAGAGTTTCAAATTTGTCACTGTTCTCCAGGTATTGTTTTCCAGGTTTTAAACCTTGTAAAAGGTGATTTGAAAACTGTTGTGCATACAGTAGACCTACTGTGGAAAACTTTTAGGCCGCCATGAAAAATGCTGTAAAGTAACAATGCTTTCAAAAATAAACATGTTAGTTTATTTTTATCAATTAATAAAATGTGACTTGAGTGAACAGAAGAAAAATTTAAATCAAATCAATATTTTGTGTGACCACCTTCTTCGTCTTCAAAACAGCATCAATAGGTAGCTTAGTTTTTTAAGGAACTCGGCAGGTAGGTTTTTCCAAACATCTGGGAGAACCAACCACATTTCTTCTGTGGATTTAGGCAGCCTCAGTTGCTTCTCTCTCATCATGTAATCCTATACCATCAACTTTCAGGACTCCTTGTTCTTCTTTATGCTGAAGATAGTTCTCAATGACTTTGGCTGTAGCCTATGTTTGGGGTCGTTGTCATGCTGCAGAATACATTTGGGGTCAATCAGATGCCTCCCTGATGGTATTGCATGATGGATAAGCAGCTGACTGTACTTTTCAGCATAGAGGAGATATTCGAAAGTGATCAGCGCCCATGGCCATTGTTGTTGCTCATTGTGGCTCCTCATGTCTCCCATGAGGTTTCGCAATCTCTCTACGGTTTGCATCACATTTTGCCAATTCCCATGTCTGATAGACATTTGTACTTTTGCAGAACTTAACGGATGTGGCAAGACGTGTGTATGGCTGTCACTTGTTAATGCGTATACAGTGGCCAGCGGTACAGTGTGGTACAGAGCTGTAGTAGTAAACCTTCGAAGTAAACCTTCGACTTGCTAGCGACAGACGCTAGAACCTATTGCATTTTAGCGTCCTTTGCTAGCGAGAAGATGAGAACAGGAAGGCGGAGCCAGGCTAGGACAGCCAGACAGCACATAGAGAGCCGTGCACGCGTGTCCTGTGCGTGTCAGTCATTGGCGGATCAGTCTGTCAATCCCAGTCTTTTTCAGGTTGCAATTTTCGGGTATGGAGTTTCGGTGTTTCGGAGCAGCCAGAAACTCGCAAGCTCGCAACTGTGTGGACAGATCTCTGAAAAGTGGGTGTTGTGTAAACTCAGCTATGAAAGTAGCCTAGTACAGTCTGCAATACAAGTGCAAAGTAAATCAAAATAAAGATTCGCCCTTTCGAAACTCAAGTTTCAACGTTTCAAAACAGATTTGACCTTTTTGTTAGATTTCAAGCTTTCAAACACTGAGTTTCAACCTTTCAACGCTTTTTTTCAGTTTCAAATCATGGTATGATATTAATCCCATACAGCTAATCTACAGTAATGTTGTAGTTTTTATCCAATCAGATTTTCCACCTGTGCTGTCTCAGGGTGAAAAATCTACCCAGAGGCCTTCAGACTTTGAGAGACTCCCCTGTAGCAAATGGGGTCAATGGACAATGTTGACATATTTTTTAAACCAATCAGATTTCGAGTTTGCCGTATTATTCTTTGACCCGCCTAGACCTTCTAGCTGGCTTAAATCTATTACAGTGTTGGTACAGATCAGGCAAATATGTAGATCAGGTTAGCCTACCCTTATGCACTATGCGGGAGTCTGTGAAGTTAGCTTTAATATATACGGTATATATATATATATATATATACACCTTATATATTTAAGTTAAAGCTAACCACACACACGTGGTCGTAGTTAACGTTTAAACCGATTCTGTGTTACTTGTGGCACTTGAAGGAGTCTAGAGTCATGGTCCGCCACTTACAGCGCATATCAGTGTAATAGGAAATGAACTTACAGCAAGTTACAGCAAGAACAGATGTGGACCTGGAATTGAAATATAGCAAAAGAGTTAAATAGTTTAATAGAATAACGCAATCAAGGCCATCGACAAGAAGTGGAAAAAGAATGAAAGGGGGATAACAGGAGGAGGACAAGGAGGGCTGGAAGGATGTAGTTATTTCACGACTGATGTTGGGTCATACAAGGATAAACAGTACATTGTCATCAATGAAGAAGCAAAACACAGGTGTTACAATTATGTAGTAATCAGCAGGAAAGAGTAAAGCATTGGATGATTGTACTGTACATCCACAGTACAGCCAAAAAAGACTGCAGTCAATGTCAGCAGCAACAAAAAAAAAAAACAATGTGGACTCATTAGATGTTTTACAAATGAACCAGACAAGCACAAGGTTAAGTATGTGAATACCGAGTATGGAAATATATCGAGCCACAGTCCGGTCCAGAAGGTAGCGGTAATGCACCTAAAATTGGTTTGGCAACCGCCTTGAAATGCCAGAAGAAGAAGAACAAACTTGTACATTGTAGGACATATAGGGATGAGAGGATGAGGCTAAATCAAAAGACAAATCAGGCAGGAAGGAAGTGGAACCTTGAAGGTTTATTAGGCATAACAGGAGATGGGGTAAAGGATAAACAGAAAGCTGAAAAATATAGGGATATATAATAGGATTTTTTTTTGATGATATAAAGTAGTCCCAACGAACATAGTTCATGGTACATGATCCGATACAGTAGGTGGCGCTGTGTTACCTTTAAAGTCGTGGTTGCAATTTGCCATAAAACGAAAGGAAGAAGAAGAACAAACTTGTGACAACACAGAGTAGCAGCTCCACTTGCAAGCCCTCCATTGCATTCAAATATATATTTGTTCAAATCACCACTCCGGTGGCAGCAGTGAACTATCAGGATGTTTGTTGTAAAAAGTGCACTGCGTGTCGCGTCGAGAATCTCCATCCCAACGCTAACAAGAAGAGGTTGCGCTGGCGCTGCTATCCCCGTTGACGACGTTGTAAACGGGCTCAGCGAAGACCAAATCCAGGTTAGTCAAGGTGGCTTGGTGACGCTAGAAAATATAGTTAACTTTGTATCTGTGTAGAAAGGCTGTCTTGTCCAAGTTCAAAGATCACACTGGTACCATTAGTGTCGTGCGTCTGGTTTTATGAGTCGACGTTGATTCAACAGAAGTTTGCTAAAGGACGCAGTAGCCCACACATGCGATGACATAACAGTAACTATTAGCAAACATATCATAGATCTTCACATCTGTGTCGATGCCTTGATCTTGCGACCTGCTAACCGGTTAAATTGTGATTTGAGCAGGCTTGACAGCCAAATCACTGGCAAATTGCATGGTACAAATCACTTTAACCAGTCAAGGTTATCTTTTGTTGGTGATATGGACTTAATTCAGATTTCCTGAATGAAGGTGCTTTTCTATTTTGGGTACTTTCAACTATAGCGTATTGCAAATTAACAAAGCATTTTCATTTTCCCTGTGCGGGATGATAGCTATCAGGCTGCCATCCTTCAGAGGGGTTGCCAGGACCAGGACGGTGAGGGGGTGGGGTTCATACGGCTCGTTTGATTGGATAAAAGTTCATGACGTTGGTTATATATAATACTATTAGGCTGTATAATTTGATTTAATATTTACATGATTATATGCATAATTTGGTCAGTATAAGGTATTGTATGTCTTCATGCGTCTGTTAACCAAAGACATCATGTCTTTGGTTACATTTAGATAAAGCTAGTACTGCTACAGTATGTCTGAAACTGGGATGGCTTCAGTTAAACATATTTGGTCATCCAACCTGTGAAATGAAACAATTACTTGTGTACACAGCTTCGGCAGACGATTCGTAAGTTCTGTGCAGAAAAGCTTGCTCCTTATGCTGATGAGATCGACAAGAGTAATACATTTCCAGGAATGCGGGTAAGATATATTATTACCTAAATATGCAAATTATTACAGGATATGCCTACATCTATGCTTACATATTAAAAATGTTCCACTAGGTGGTGGTATTGTAAAAGCATGAGACCCTATATACCCATATGTCTAAATGACAGTTCTCTCTAACATACATCCAGTACAGTTTCATAAACAGGAAACCATTGAGTTTGTTTATACTACTGACACACTAGTTGGTTTTTCACCAGACGTTCTGGAAAGAAATGGGAGAGATGGGATTACTAGGCATCACTGCTCCAGGTATGGAAATAAATAATAAGGAGATGGTAATTTATCTGTAATCTCAGAGAAAAGTGTTCTTGTAGCACCCCAAAGAGAGGTGATCAAATTAAAATGCAATGCTTTCTTGTCATACTTTGTTACTTTTACAGTTCCTAAAGTAGCTCAGAATAATGTAGATCATGATTCTGTTTCATGATCTAATAGTGTTTCTCAACTGGTGGGTCGCAGACGTGTGCTTCAGCCTCGTCAAACAATCTAACTTTTACTTATATTTTGAACAGTGGATATAGACATTGTGGATTACTGCACAAAATGTTTTGTGAAATAAATTATAATAGTTTTTAGGTGGTGACTTAATGACCGAGGACAAATGTGGTTCCTGAAGTTAGACCAGTTTGGAACCACTGATCTAATATACACATTTCAAGCTATGACTGCACAACTTGCACAAGATCAGTTGCTCCTTGACAATTCATAAAGTTAGTTAATACTCCATTTGTTCTAGTGGAGTATGGGGGCACAGGTTTGGGCTACCTTGATCATGTCATCGTCCTTGAGGAGATGTCACGGGTGTCTGCAGCCATTGCCCTGAGTTATGGAGCCCACTCCAACCTTTGTGTCAATCAACTGGTGCGCCACGGCAATGAAAAGCAGAAGGAGAAGTATTTGTCCAAGGTGAGCACCGAGCGCCTGCTGTTTAATATTTACAGGCACACGTGTGCTCTCGGCAGGTGGGATGCATGCAACCACACATACACACACACACATACTGTACAGTGCACACATGCACACGCTACAGTCCTCCAGTTCATTACGCTTAAATAAGGATTACTGAGCCATTGTTTTGTTCCGCTCTTATCTTTGGCCTTCTCTTCCTTACCCTGTCGTGTAAACATACCTACATACCAGGGCTGAAGGGGTTCAAATCCACTATTATGTTAAGACCACCCCCTCTGGATTTTTGAAAAATCAATGATGTAGATAAAAGTTTAATAGAGAGGGTAGAAAACCCTCTCTGTTGTTATTGTGGTGTTTTCTGTTGCCAGCTGCTGACAGGAGAGCATGTCGGAGCCCTGGCCATGAGTGAATCAAACGCTGGCTCTGATGTTGTGTCCATGAAGCTCAGAGCCAAGATGGAAGGTGTGACACCAAATAAAGTCATTCATTCACCCATATCTAAATAGGATTTAAAAGGCTTATCACTTTTTTACACACACAGTTAGACACACATTTGTGCATGCACACAAACCTCTGTTCTGATTCCTCAATTCATTCTTTCGTAGTATGATTTAAAAAAAAAAAAATTTAATGTAAGAGATGTGATGTTTTTTTACTCTTAATGGATTTCTATAAATTGTTTGTCTCTGTTGAAATCCTACTACTCATTGTCAGCACAAAACGGTGTATTGTATATGTTACAAGGATCCCTATGCCACAGCGACTGCTCCATTAATGCAGTCAGTCAGGGTTAATGTTAAATGTTAGAGAAGGCATAGGAAATGTGCAGTTATTTAGTAGTTCCTTCAATTTTAAACACAGTGGAACCAAGTTGATCAGAGAACCAACTTTTTCTGTATCTCTTATACTGTTTTAAATGTAAACGTAGATCTGTGATTCAGTGGTTCAATTTGACTCTGCGATTTTTGTCGTGTTTCTGTTTTGTTCCAAAGGCGACTACTATGTTCTGAATGGCACCAAATTTTGGATCACTAATGGGCCAGACGCTGATGTTGTAATTGTTTACGCCAAGACAGACCCAGAGGCTCATCAAAGAGGCATCTCAGCTTTCATTGTAGAAAAGGTAGGTGCTCATAAGTACAAATATGAACCATGAAACGGGGCAAAGACCATTCACGGCTTTAGGAGGACTTGGTGGGTTTGGGCCCCCTCTACCTTTTTTATCTTCACTGTCTGGACAAAGTCAAAGCAGTTGAAAAGAGGATTGGAATTTGTGTCCTGTAGGGTATGCCAGGGTTCTCTACAGCACAGAAGCTGGATAAGCTAGGCATGAGGGGATCCAACACATGTGAACTCATCTTTGAAGACTGCAGAGTCCCAGGTTTGTGCATGTGCAGAGTTGTCCTGTTTTTTCTTCTGTGGTCCATTTCTGGGATGTATGGCTCCTTTGTTATTCAGTACAGTTAATTTTCATGTGGATTGTTGCTCTGTTTATGTTAGCGGAGAACATTCTTGGTCCTCTGAACAAAGGCGTGTATGTCTTGATGAGTGGGCTGGACCTGGAGAGGCTGGTGCTTTCCGCAGGGCCAGTTGGGTAAGTCCTGACCTTAGCTTCAATTATATTGTGAAACAGACTCCAAAAAAATTGTAATGGTAAATAGCAATTTAAAAAAAAAAAAAAAATGTATTGTATGTTATTTTTTATTTTGTTATACACCCTTCTTCGGTAATTATATGTATTTGCTATTTTTAATGTACCCCTCGATTTTTACTGGACAAGTCTAGGAAGCTATCAACACCTTTTTAATGTTGGATTTGCTTCTACGATTCATGCTGTGGTCAGAAAGGGGTGGGTGTGGACAGAAATGGTCCCAGGAATTAATTTGTTTTCATATAAAAGATGAAACGGCAGTCTCTGATTAAAGTACTCCAAATCAAAGGATTGCAAATTTCAAAACCACACTTTTGATTTCAGGTGATTTTTAAAACTTGCAAATGCAGGTGCTTGTGGAGACTGTTGTAGTCTACAGTCGTTTTTGTCTTCCATTAATCAATTAGGGTGGCTGCAAATTAAAGTTTGAGCTTTTACTGCATTTCAAGTGAATTTTAATGTATTTGTGTACTCCGCTCACGAATGGTTTCACTTTTAGCATCATGCAGGCAGTACTAGACTTTGCGGTTCCTTACCTACATGTCAGAGAAGCTTTTGGAGAGAAGATTGGGCACTTTCAGGTTTGGTTATTTTACGATTCATTATCTAGAGAATGTTTATTGTGTGAGATATGATTAATGTAGCACATAAATTGTAGTCGAGTTACCCTTTCCTAATGTGTGGTATCTTCCTTTGTTTCCCAGTTGATGCAAGGCAAGATGGCTGACATGTATACCAGGCTAAGCTCCTGTCGGCAGTACTTGTACAATGTAGCGAAAGCTTGTGACAAAGGACACTTTAGTGCCATGGTGAGAGAAACTTTTAATCTTCACCCTGTTGACATCTTTTGAGTTGTTTAGTAGTCATATAAATAGGCCTATATAATATTTCATTACTAGTGCTCAACTTTCTTCTATTTCACACTTTCCTGAGTTTTACAGAGAGTACCCAGGCTTATTAACCACATTGATTTGTGGTATCATTGCAGGACTGTGCCGGAGTGATTCTTTATTGTGCAGAGAATGCCACTCAAGTTGCTTTGGATGGCATCCAGTGTTTGGGTAAGTGCCAATAAATGGTATTGATGACTGTCAAGATTCTCTTGATTCCACTCTGTGGAAACATTTTGTATGTATGTAGTGTGTGTGTGTGTGTGTGTGTGTGTGTGTGTGTATATATGTTATGCTTTTTATTGGATTGGATTCATTCGGGGACTGCCAAACAAAGAAGTCTCCAAATTAATCCAATCCATTAAAAAGCATAATTCAATCAAAACAAACTTTAGCTATCATAAGTGTAGTCGGGTCATTCTCAAGGGGAGCTCTCTCAACTGTTTGCCTGTTGCTTCGAGAGAGCCAAGTTTCTGTAACTGCAAGGTATCGAGCAAAACCTGGTATGAATTTTCAGAGAGGTGGCTACTCTCACACAATGAAAGCCGAATGGATACCTTTGGAGATGTGACACAGCCTAAATTGTTTTACCACTTTGTCTTTGATGTAGGATATAGTAACTAATTCAGCCCATAAAATTGCTTATGGTTTGCTGGTTTCCAGATTGAGGAAAGGAGGATAGATGGAAGATAAAGGATTATGTTATTTTAAAAAAAGGATATTTTGCTGTGATACGGCCACTGATATATTTATACATATAATGTTAACTCATTGTATCATTATGTAAATTTATTCAACAGGTGGGAATGGATACATCAATGACTACCCTATGGGCCGGTTCCTAAGAGATACCAAGTTATACGAAATTGGAGCGGGTACAAGTGAGATACGCAGACTTGTTATTGGTCGAACCTTCAATAGTTTCTACAAATAGTACAGGATTATTCAAGGTTCAGTTCAGATTCACTTCTGACCAGACACACCAGGAGCCTTATATAAGTTGTTATATTATGAAGTTACTGGGGTTTTGACATTTTAGTGTTATGACACTTAATGGGTGTTACTGTAAATTATTATTGGATTTG
Organism: Percopsis transmontana; assembly: GCA_025447815.1. Taxonomy (NCBI): domain Eukaryota; kingdom Metazoa; phylum Chordata; class Actinopteri; order Percopsiformes; family Percopsidae; genus Percopsis; species Percopsis transmontana. The sequence continues at coordinate 12,332 of JAOEHI010020366.1, read as the reverse complement.
AAACATTTGCTGCTCACACTTTAGGTGATTCTAGTGTTAAATGGCTAACTGTAAAATTATAGTTTCAGTTATGGTTTTATAGCATTTAAGGAGGAAAGAATATGAGTATAATGGCTCGTATGAAAGACTGACAAGTTAAATTTAAGTTGACCGAACGTTTTTCTCACATTTGTGTACTGTATATTAGACAGTTGTCTTTATTTTTCTGTGAGCAAGACAACAATGTTGGTATTTTATTGCAATTAAAATTGTACTAGTCATTTTCAATTGGCTTATACTGTATCCTATTTGCATTAAAAAAAATTGGTATTCTAAATAAAGTACGCAGTAAATTAGTGGGGTTTTTTTTGTATACAACTCAGATTAATTTACCTTTTGTGGGTTGTATACCATGGTTATAAATAGTGAGCATGTTTGTTCATTTTTTGGGGGGCAGGATAGTCTAGTGGTCTAGGTGTTGGACTCCCAATTGGAAGGTTGGAGTTCAAGCCACAGAGTCAGCTTACCTGTAAGTATCCTTGAGCAAGAGGCCTAACCCCTATCTGCTCCATGTAATATCACCATGTAATTGTAAGTCGCTTTGGATAAGTGTCTGCTAAATGACCTAATTGTAATTTTTGGGAACATATTCAGCTGTTTTACACAAATAAACATGTCTTTCCTCCTCCCAAGTGGATTTTTAAATATATGTATGATTAGTTTGTTTGAATTAAATAAAATATAGATTTTTCATGTATCTTGAATGGAATGTGTGATCATCTGTTTTTTTCTTCCTCTGTAAGACGAGATACAGGCACAAGCAATCAAATGCAGACTGCTGTTGTTGTTTAATTACTGACAGTAATGGCAGACCCACACAAAACATAAAAATAACAAAAAAAGGATGAATGTCAAAGTGCTCAATAGGCCATGTAAAACCCTGTGTTTCTCCAAGTCTCCAAAACTACTGTTACAGTACAATAGTGCTTGGCCTACAGGATTCCATTTGTAATGTTTTTGTTGTAATTGACAACCTACAATTTGTCTTTGTAGAATACAATAAAATGTTGGTGTACAAAAAAACAACATGCTTTGTCTTTCACCACAGCAACAGTTGCCTGTTAAAATGATGGATCATTGCTTGTAATCTATCTAGTGTTGACTTATCTTTCTTAAATTCTCTTAAATCACACTGATGTCCAGGCAATGCCTTGGTTTACTATTGCTCCTTGATGTCATTTGTCCAACTCTCACTCTACAAAAGAAATATTTACAGCTGTTGGCTCCTTTCCATTAAGTTTTCAGATAAATGACTGGTTGCTCATATAAAAATAGATGCGCCAGAGCTCAAATACTGTGACATTAACTGTAAACTGTCCTTGATGGACAATGCAAGACACTAATCTGTGATGTCTTCAATAGACACTCCTGTTCCTTTGACAAAAAATAAGAGTTAACCCAGCAGCAAGACCGGTATCTGCTCCTTTGTGTGAGGAGGCACAGGAGGAGCACTGCCAGAGCGCTACAAAAGGACCTCCAGCGGGCTACTGGTGTGCATGTTTCTGACCAAACTGTCAGAAACAGACTCCATGAGGGCCCAACGTCCTCTAGTGGGACCTGTGCTCACAGCCCGGCACCAATTGTTTCTCTGGCGATTGGCATTGCCAGAAAACACCAGAATGGGCAGGTCCACCATTGGTGCCCAGGTTCACACTGAGCACATGTGACAGACGTGAACGAGTCTGGAGATGCCGTGGTGAACGTTATGCTGCCTGCAACATTACCCATCATCCTGCTCCGGCAGTGGGTCAGTGGTGGTCTGGGGAGGCATATCCTTGGAGGGTCACACAGACCTCCAGGTGCTAGCCAACGGTACCCGTGCTGTTAGGTACCAGGATGAAATCCTCAGACCCATCGTCAGACCTTACACTTGTGCGGTGGGCCCATGGTTCCTCTTGGTGCTCATTTTGTTCTAAACGAATTACACAATGTACAGTAAAGATTTTGATTTTTAATATATTTTTTTCATTGAGACCTGATGTGTGATTTCAGTGTTCCCTTAATTTTTTAAGCAGTGTATTTAGATAATGTTAGCTAAAGATATTGGACTAAGAAATCAAAACAACCCCAAAAAGTTAGTCAGTTCAAGCTCATTTTCAGTTTTACTGTATCTAAATAGACTGTATAATGGGTGTTTTGAGGACAACATAGATTGCTTTAGGTGTATTTTCTGACACGGAGGTACACAATGACATTTGTCATTTGTAGGTAAGGTGTGGAAATGATTTAGTCTCTGAACCTTCTCAAAAGGGAAGAATAAAAATTGTGGGTGAATTCTTCACATAATTTATTCGAATTATCTTGTAAACAAAACTCAACATATCAACATAAATGCGAACAACAGGAGATCTAAGCAACATATTCTTGATTTCACAGAGACACTTTCTGCCCCATAAACAGTTGATTAGACACAGGATAGCGACAGTCCTGAACCATGGTATGTCAGATCTAGCCATGAAGGAAGAAGATAAATATTCAGTCACTTTTCTGTGGTATTTTGGAGACACAACCATTTTCTTAACATGAGATTCTCAACAACAGCTTTTACATAAATGACATTGGTGCTGCAACTGGAACCCTAGGCTACTACTACACAGCCAACTAAATGCTAATGTATTCAAACATTCCAGCACCTGGCTTCTATAGTTGTGTAGGTTGTCTGAGGATCATTTAAACGAAACGGTAGAGCAAAACACTTTGAATACAGTGTTTTGCTCTACCGTTTCGTTTAAATGATCTGTCACTGTCACTGTATAGGCCTACCTGTCACTGTATACCTGGTGTTGCAATGGAATACAGGTTATGACAAGCCAGTTAATGATAAGTTAATTGGACATTAAAACATACCGTTGGCCAAAGGCCGTTACTTACTAATAAAGCTGTAATAACTTGGCATAGCTCGCTTAATCTACGTGAAAACCATCTGCCACCGTGGGCTATAAGGGATTGTGGCATGTGGACGGTGCGTGCGTCCATGTCCCTTTAAGAAACTCCATGTTTTAGCAACATGATGCGTCAACATAAAAGCGGATGATGCTGTTATGTAAAAATGCTCAAGTGACTAGTAGTTTGCTAGAGCACGGGTGAATGAAATTACTCTGTAGTTCATTTCGACAACTAATTTAGTTTATATTGTACTCAGGGAGATTTCTACGCTTGGCGCTCATAGTCGTGCAGTTTCGAGAAAAGCTTCAGCGAGTCGGGACAGAACGCAACTCAACTGAGTCGCCCACTCTGTTTTCCTTCACTTGCGGGAACGATACACCTGACACATCACCCTCTGTGTAAAAGTACAGAGTGATCTTCATACATTTAACGATTATTTGCCAATCTAAACAGTGTCAGAGACATCGCTCTCGGCTATTTTATTTGACAGACAGATTAGTAAACTGGAAGTGTCATAAGGCATGCAGCCAGCGATGAGATTCTGCGACTTGGAATAAAAGGATCCGTCACAGAATGACGCCAGCCTACTGGTGTTTTCGACACCTCCAAAAGTAACTTGAAACTTCACTTTATCACATCCCGAAGTCGTGCAGGTGGCTTAAGTCTGTTGGCCTAGGTGAGTACAGACCACAGAAATATGATTCAACTTCGTACTCACCGAAAATGTTTGAGCAGCTCAAGTAACTATTTTCTGAGGCTAATGGCTACAGCGGTTTTAACGGTTGCTAGATTAGATGGTGCATGATAGAAATATCGAAGAGTAGCCTACTGTACATCAAGTTTGGTATTTTAATCCAGTAATATAAGGTATTGTAGCGTACACAATACACAACTCGGCTTCTTCTTATCTGGAAAATTCGTATTATTCCTATGATTGTATTGTTTGTTTGGGCAGACAAAAAAGCCTATTGGTCAACAAAATCTGACCTGAGGTGGAAGCAGCAACAGCATAACAGCATGACACGATTTATCTATCTACAGTATTTGTCAGGCCATAGCAGCAGAATTGCATTACCACACGTGAAGCATAAAGGTGGACATAAATCCTGAACATACGTCCATTATTTATGAAGTACCTTACTGTGACACCGATGAAATATCTGTGTTACCACCATTATCACTCTGTGTCCATCTACCCTTCACCATTCCCAGTGTGAAGAAATAAACATATAGCCTATACTGATTATAGACAAGATAGGATACATTATTGGGTATTTAAATTCAAGCGCTTTGGGTATCTTGAAAAGCAAGTGTTGTTGTTATTATTATTATTATTATTATTATTATTATTATTATTATTATAGCGGCATGGAATAAAAGTTACTGATTGACCAAAGTTGAACGGAATATAAACAGAATAGAACTTTATTAGCATGACATGTTTTCTAAAGTAATATCTCCCGTTCAGTATAATTTCCCAGCACCTTTTCCTAATATCACAATTCAAAACAAGTCAACAGACATTTTTGACTAGCTGTTCATGAACCCTAACCCAGGAAGCAGCTATGCTGGCTTCCTAAAATAAAATAAACACACACGCATGTAAATTTAAAAGTAGCGGTGTTACGTAGTAAACTATTGTCAATTGTTGATTGCTTTACATCATTTTAACCCGTGTAGAACAGTGGATCCTTTTTCTAAAATATAAGAATCAGAATCTTGTGGCAAAACCAACCAATGCTAAATGTAATTCTGTTTTATTTGTTATTTTCTTGTTTTCATTACTTGGTCTGCAGCTGGAGCCCAAGACAACACAAAAATACACACCTACATCCACAGGTTTCCTTTTAACAAGCTGTGCTCTGGTATTATATAGTGTTTCAGTTGTTAGATTATTTCACTGGTATGAATGAACCATTGGGCCCTTAGGGGCTCGGGATTTGCAAGGTTCTGCTATAGTCCAGTTCTCTAAAACCAATTAGCTAATCTCTCTCTCTCTCTCTCTCTCTCTCTCTCTCTCTCTCTCTCTCTCTCTCTCTCTCTCCTGCACTCCATGGCACAATGCCATGCACACAGCTGTGAAAAACACAGGTCTGCTTAGTAGAGACATAGCAGACTTAGGCTCTGGTTGGAGCGGGGGAGGGTGTTCAGCAAAACAGAGACCCAAAGACCAGCGTCAGCTCAGCTGTCATCCGGGCCCACAGCTGCAGTCGATGTGAAGGTTAGAGCCTGGGTCTTGTCTCTGTTATCACACACTGGGCTTGTTTACAGGGGTTGGGGGGGGGGAACGAAAGCCCCTTTTTTCAGTTGTGAGGCACAGAGGCCTTCACTGTGACAGACGAAACGTCAGGGTTTCTCTGCTGAACAGCACATGGCACCGAGTGTCCTTCGGTCTGGCAGATGCTAGAGGCATGACTGAGGCCCTGGCAGGGCGGCACATGGGCCGGGCAGGCCCACTTCCTCTTCCACCCTCCCTTCTTAGAAACAAGTTCACCCGGCTTCGACCCCTCCCCTCAGGGAGTCATTGTTCACGACGTCATTGACGATGATGATGGTGATGGTGATGGCCACCTCTTACCGTACATCTCTCTGTCGCACTCTTTCTCACTCTCACAGCCACACTCTGCGTTTGTTCGTCACTCGTCCTTGCACGTTTGAACAAAAAACATGGGCTGGCAGTAATATCGCAATTAAGAAATATCGATATTGCCGTTTTCCATTATCGAGTATGACAAATGTTCCCATTTATGTCTCCATGGGGATAATAATGTGTACTGTATTGTATCGTATCGAAAATAATTACCAGTAGACTGTGTGTTACGTAAATGAATGAGTACGTTATAGTTGGATCATAATGGAAGCGGCTGCTCACAGCTTGTCTTTTACGTTTTATTAATGGACTTGAACACAGGATAATGTAGGCAGCACACCCAGCAGCTAATGATGTCTTGTTACTCCTGCCGTGTAATGGACAGGTTACTTTCAGGATATCAGAAAATAGCGAGATCTGGTTTTCACCCAACCTTATGCACATTCTTTGTTTTTCCTTCTCCTTTCTTTGTCTCTGAAAGGCTCTGTCAAATGTGTTTCAGAGCACTAGCTGTCAGGCAAAGAAATCTGGAGGTAGAATGTGAAAGGAAACCGTGCCTGCATGATTTGTAGGAGGGTTGACTTGTTCTGCTTGATGAGGGGTGAGGTGTAAGGATTCCCTCTCCGGCTGCTTTCTCCTCCCCTCGCTCCTCGTCTCCCATGTCTTTGAATTCTAGCTGCCTCGTCTTTCTCTGTCTATATCTTTCTCTCTTTTCCATGTATCATTCTCCACGTCCGTCAGTCGGACTCCTTGGCTACTTTGAAGAGGAGCAATAGGAGGAGATAATTACACTCTCTGCCCCAGTCCCGTATCTGAATGGAGGTGTAGGATACACTGTTAGGCTTAAAAATAATAGCTAGCAAATGTTTTGTTGTGAATCCACCTACAGTACAAAGCTTTTTATGTGGTTTTCATTTCCATTTGTCCTCTGTATTCGTGACAACCTACTGTAGGCCTAATTTTCTCTGTTGATCTTGTGTTTACAGTATACACATATAGATATTTAGCTATCCTCTATCCTAGAGATGACTTGTCATTTTAGGGAAGCCGTGAGTGCAGTTTGAGTGTACAAAGCGTGCTTATCAGAAGATGTGGCTTCCAATGCGATAATAATGGTTTCCTTCAGCTTTGTGGGCAGAGTCATAGTTTGCTTACATTTGTGTTGTTGTTATTGTTGCTTGGCTTTTGCAAACGTATGGGATTCGTAATGGATAGTGAGTGAACTGCGGGGCGCCTTTTCCAAATGGGGAATGAGGAATCATTAGCCCGTGACCTGTTATTGCTAAATACCCTGAAGTGTGTTCAGTGTTGTAAGACAGTGGATGACTGCTCTGTAAAAATCCTGGCGAGGATTGGTTTAAGCATCTCTTTTACGCTGGTTGGAGAAATCACTAAACGTATGGGAGGGAAACAGAAAGTGACAGATAAATGCAAAGAGAAAACGTATATAATGTTTGCAGACAGGTAGTTCCTCCATCCTTTAGTGTGTGTGTGTGTGTGTGTGTGTGTGTGTGTCATGCAGCCTTGCGCAGAGCGGTCTAGGTCAGCGCTCGCCCTGCTTCCCATATTGCTCACGCCTCATTAGGTTATACACTCAGCTCGTTTACAGATGTTAATTACACACTGTAAAGCAGATGCTGATGAGGCCAATTAGCAGTTCTTCTAATTAAAACTCGATTTTGAGTGGATGTCAAGGTGATAACACAATGTCTTAAAAAAAATAATAAAAGCAGGAATCCTCCCCCAGCATTCTTCAGACAAAGAAGTGTTACAGCGGAATATTCCATCTGATGATATCCTTTTGTGTTTGGTCAGTAAAAGCTGTTTGTAATAATGTAGTGCCTATAGCCTATATTCCTAAAGTTCTACAGAATATTTAATCTTGCAGGCTGTTGGCTGATAAATGATTAACAGTGACAGCACACTCTTGGGCACTGTCATAAGGGAATTGCCATGAGTGAATGAATATGACGTTGTTAAGAGAATATGAAACTATAAATATGACATTTTAATTATTTTTATCACTTCTCTTGTCTGCTTGGAGAAAATAAACGCGCCGCAAAGTAGATCACTGAGTTATTTATTGATCATTTACGAACGGTCCTAACCCCTGACCTGTAACGAGTTGTGTTAAAGAGTGGGCTTTAATAAACACCCACCGGGTTATTTGTCTCTGCCCTTTAGGTCGATGTTGCGCTTGTTGTCCCGGTGCAACGGCAATCTAGCGAATGCAGCGCATGAATATTATCTCCAGCATGCCACTTCGGAAGTAGGTCACCGTTTACCGCTTGCCATGTCTCGGCACTCTCGGCTGTAGTGGATTTGGCACACGGAGCGTTTCCCAGGTCGACATAGCCTACATCTGAAACGTATAGCGATTGGCAAACTGGACGGAATTGTTTTCTAATCCGAGAACGGGACACGAGGTAATGAATCTTTAAATCCAACGACTGTAATTCCAGTCAATGATGCGTATTATAGGATCGGGGTATTGCACGCCGTAGCAACATAGGCTATATGCTCCTAATAATGTTGTTGTTGTTGTTAACTAGAAGATTAAAAATTCCGCTTTGATCGAGTAGCATTTGCCAACTCGTCGCTTGTTCGTCGTTCCGCTGGGCTTTCACTTCTGATACCAAATCCTAGAGCACCGCATGCTGTCACATCACCACACAACGATGGCCAACTCTAGGAGCAGGTAACATCCACTAGATTATGTCCGATCATGTCGTCAACTCGTCACGGAACGTTGAAATATGTTTTTTTCTCTCTCTCTACCCTCTAATTCTACTTAAGTCAAGCCCAGAGTTAGGGAATGTCGTGGTCACGAACCGTGGTGCCAACTGCATGGTGGTGAAGGGTTGTTGGCTGTGATGGTGTAGGCTAGGACTGTTGGAACTGATGATTTGCCCAAGGAGAGCGGAGTTAGCGATAGGCCCTACCTACAGTAGGCTAAGCTTTATGCAGACACACAGCAACACCAGATTCCTATCTGCTGTAAATGTTTATCTATGTAGTTTTTTTCTCATTGCATAGAAAGAATATAGGCTACTTCACCTTGCCTGAAATTGTTAAAACCAATGAAAGTGTAACATGACCACAACCTAAATTATGTTTCCATCAGCTTTATATCAGCAGTGTATGACTACATTTTGTAAATATTTATTATATATCACAGCTTCTTAATGCGATTATTTTATTATATATAGGCCTATTGTCTCAATATAAATTAACCTTGGCCTGCATTGCCTTTTATTTTAGTATTCTATTATTCATAGGTATTGTTTACCCAAAATAAGTAGGTCTAAGTATAAAATTGTATTAAAATGTCTAAATCACACCTGGTGTGTCCGCACATTTCAAATGCGTATTAAGGTGTGTGCACTGTGCACTCGTGACAGTTTTTGAAGTCACTTCTAAAACCTCAGATTGCATATCTGTTGTAAACCAGCATGCTATGGCTAACATAGAAAATAATTTAGTTTCCACCCAAACTCTGACATTTCACCACAAGCACACTGTGATAGCCTAATTGTCATCAAGCATCGGGCAGAAATCTCTTTCTGCAGAAAACAAGGCTCTTCAATGAGCTCTCCTTTCTTTATGCAAGGCCGTCTTTTAGAAATGCGGAAAACTGATTTGATATCTATAGACAGAAACTCAATGCGAGTCTCCTGCTGTTCTCTTGTTATCTGTAAATTAAATTTCTCTCTCATGGATTGCATTTCTCGCTTCACTGAGTCAGTTGGGAATCAGAACGAGCTAAGCCATGAGATGGTTGAAAATGTCCAGCAAAATGTCCACTTAAGAAGCTTTTGTGAGTATATTCTGAACAATAGTAAGAGCAGACAGAAATTAAGGTAATGGTCAGAGAGGAGTAAGGGTAAGTTCGTAACTGTAAGAAAAAAGGCTATCCAGACTTTATAAAGCTCCTTCAGCCGAACTCTAGGAAAATATAACTATTTTTTAGGAAAATAGAACTATTGTTAATGATAGTCTTTAACTTGATTGAAACACACTGTTTTGCTTTTGTGGTCCTCCTCAGACATGGCAGGTTCACTGCACAGTTGAATCTTTGAAGTCATGTAAATACCTGTTTGACAATGTGAATCACTTTAAGCAGTGCAAAAGGCCTGAGCAGAGTCTGTCATTTGCATGAAATTGAGTCCACACTCATAATTTATTTTACTTTGATAGATATAACACTGCGCATTATACAATAAGCTAGGGCTTATTGGCGAGATGAAGAAAGTCGAAAAATGCCAAGGATCTTTTAGGTTGGAAAAGGGATATCTTCTGTGTGATTAAGTTATTTTTTGGAAGGTCATTACTTCAGTTGCTTTCTGGCTTAAGTTTCACTTCATTTAATTGTCACTCCGTCTTTCTACTACTACTCGGGGGTCAAGTAGCATAATTGGGTTTCAGAGCAGGGCTCCAGCAGAAAGAATGGAGTGTCATTTCATGGGTCAATAGTGGTTGAATCCTCAGCTAAGTTCTTCCCTATGAGACGGATTTTCAGTTGACTTTTCAGTTGACAGCGACAACTCATAGACCGTTTGATACACTACATTTTAAGTTGCAGGAATTGGATAACTTAACACTTTCAAGACTAAAAGTGGTCTTACTTGAGATCTCTGAGACTTTGTCAGCCTGTTGACATGGAAACTGAAGACAAATTTGCTAAGGTAATAATCTGTTGATGAGTACTAGATGAAAGATAATGGTGCCTCTTTGACCCTGTAAATAACTGAAATATATATGAATGGAAAATTATTCTGCACACATTTCATGCTTAATTTAATTATCAGTAGTTTGGTGAACCACATTGCCTGTGGGGATCACCTTTTAGGGTGGGTTTATGCCTGAAATACTGTAAAATCTCAGTGGCATCTCATTTTGAGTGAAAGATCCTGATAAACGATCCAATATTAAGTCCATCGGTAGACATTTGCACATGAATAAACCCAGCAACTCAAAGTTCTATTTATCCACAATTGCCTTCCATTTATTATTACCATACTTTTACCTTGTCTAAAAAGCTGAAACATTGGTCAAATGGGGCTGAAAATGTAGATCAGGGGCCTCAATACAGAAAAATTTCTGCTTGTCCCATCTTAACTTAAATTTCAAAGATATGATTTTTCTTATCTTCCTGTTACAGAAGCAATTCCTAAACTTATGGCTGTGTCCTATCCTATCACAGACCTCCTATCTTACCTTAAGAAATCCTAACTTTCTGTAAATTGTATTTTTCAATCGGCAGTCGTCCTCATGCCTGTATCTATGCTTAGAATATGCACAAGACTGCCTGTATCTTTGATTAGAATGTACCAGTAGGCTGCTCGAGGTGGAGAAGTCATAATATCAACGTCTCTCACTGCTATTATGGACAAAAACAGACGGGCATTCAATTTTAGCCAAGAGGAGTTGGAGGCATTAATCGTGTCAGTGGAGGTGAGGAAACCCCACCTTTTCGGGAAGTTCAAATTTAAAGCGTCATCATACTGTTTGAGTGGTGTTCATGTGGCATCTTACAATTATTACAATTACAATTATGTCATTTAGCAGATGCTTTTATTCAAAGCTACTTACAATTACATGGGGCTATTAGATGGAGCTATTACATGGAGCTATTACATTGAGCTATTACATGGAGCAGATAGGGGCTAGGCATCTTGCTCAAGGATGCTTACAGGTAGACCAACTCTGGGGCTTCACCAACTCTTCATTGCCATACAGACCTAACAAGAGTGCTGCTGCCATTTTGGCAGTTATTTTATATTTAGGACAGGGTTTATGCCATCCTAATTTAGGATTCCTAACTTGGGAATCTCTAAGTTAGGACAGTTCTGTAATAGCGAAATTCCTATCCTAAAATAAGATAGGATAAGATTTTTCCTAAATGCAGTTAGGAAACATGTTTCTGTAATACCAAAAATCCTAAATGTCATCCTAAACTGAGATAATGTAGGATTTCAGACTTAGGAAGTTTCTATAATGAGGTCCCAGGTCTGCAAACTATGGGTTACTTTTTACCAACGTCTTTTGAGGTAGGGACGACGCTACATAATCGAGGGTTTAACAAAAGTTCACTTGTGCTTTAAAATGTTTCTGTATTACCTGTGTGGGTGAGTGTTGGTGTGCATGTGCCCTTAATCTGTTCAAACAAGGGCTCAGGCTGAAAAATAATTGCTCCATTGATATAAAAATAATGTAATGAAAATTGGCTACAGTTCAAATCCAAAACAAACAAAAAGTTGTTTTTAAAAAAATAGTTAAGTATCATTACATCCATTTGTAAACCACAATATATTAAACTCATTCAGGGTCTAAGCTTGTAGAAAACATGGATCCCAAATGTACTAGCCTTTTACCAGATAAACAATAATATATGTAGTCTGTATTTTGGTTTCTCTTTCCCATCCTGTGCAATGTCATTAAAAGAAAAGGAAAGGTACTATCTAAGTAGCCTAGTTATCTCCTATACAGTCATACTCTGGAAACCATGCCCACTTGGGGGGGAAACATTTCATCACTCTCCATTGACTTTGTATTGCATGAAGGTGCTTCCTTGTCACCAGAACCAACTTTTTATAAGGGGTTGAACCGAACCTTTTGTCTCCTTTTTAAATGCTCAGTTTTTCGAGTTCGTCAACTTATAATAACATAGTTCATTACCTTATTGGTAGTGAAACCCGTCACACAGCAGCTTTTAGGCTATTTTCATTTTTTTGCATGTAGGTGCCAGTAGTTCCTCATGGGATGCCGATTGGTCCAAACCACTATCGATCGCTGTCCATTGAATTTGTATTGTGTG
>JAOEHI010020355.1:0-17890 GCA_025447815.1 Percopsis transmontana | reverse complement strand
GGGACAGAATGCTTGTGTGGAGGTGCTTGACAGGACAAGTGCCTCGACTCACGCCGCCATGTCAGGCCCCTCAGGAATTTGTGCGCCCTGTGTGTTGGTTCGTTTTGGAGAAAGCTGAGACGCTGAATGTCAGCGAGGTTAAGAACGTTACGAAGAGAGTGATCTTCCTCAGGAATGTTTCAGTGTCTCACGTAGCTTGTGTAGCTCTTGTACGGGCAGGAATGCATCAGGTGTGAGAATGCACACTGCACGCTGCTATTTCCTGTTCTTTTTGACACCCCTGTGCTGTAGTCAGCCAATAAAAATAGGGTTTATAAGCAGAACTGAAGCAGAACATTTATGGCTGGATGTATTGTCTGTACTTCACATTGAGGTTACTTCCTCATTTTTGTATTCATAATAACGTAAACGCGTTGTCAGGTGTGTTATAGCCTACACTTGATAGAGGAGGACTAAGAGGAAGAAGGGAAAGAATCTTTACTTTGTACTCTCCACTGCATTGGTAACTCAACATTTATTTTGTGAGCAGGGTTTGCCTTTACCAGTGCCCAAAACACAAGAACAAGGAATCTTTTTAAAGCCTGTTAAAGTGCAGTGCATTTTAGTGTCCCTAAAGAGCAGCCCTGGTTTTCAACAGGCCTCTTAAGCTCTGCGACAGCACAGAGGTCTGACGTTTTGATAATAATCTAGTGCTATATCAGATTTAAACATTGAGGAAAACTGCAGTTTGCCATTTGCAACTCAGACACTCCAGCTGTTCGGCTAATTAAAAGGATTATAGCTGTCTCTCCTTAATTGAGGCTTATTTTTGAGCTCACTAGTCAATTAGGCATGGAGGGCCTTAACAGAAGAATCCAGTTGCCTCTTCCACTAGTATACTGTATGTGCACATATGGCTTAGTCGACGAGGGTAATTATTCCGTGGTATGGTATAAGGACCTCACACCATCAAAAGGGTGGCGTACTTGATCAATAATAACTGTGCCTGCTTAAGCAACACATTTAGCTAAGTGGTTCTGAGTACTGGTTACCGAGGTTAACATTTTCTGTGTAACGCAGGGAAGACAACAGAAATTACAGTGGGTGTAGTTGTATGAGGGGAAAGGTAATGCAATGAAGCGAGCCCCCTTTGAGACCGTTTGGTCACCAGGCAACCGAGACCCATTGAAATACACTTAGAAACACACGTACGCTACAGTGCACATCCAGCAGGCACGGCTATGGACCAGCTGGACCCATTGTCTAGGCTGCTGGAGGACATGATTGAGCAATCACTAATGAAATGTGATCTAAACAACAAGAGGAAATTGGCGGGGTTATTTCCACTGTACAATATAAAGGTATCCTCTCGATAAAGTTGGCCAATAGCAAGCAATGCAACCAAATGTAGGTATGCTTAGTTAATGGAAAATACTTATTTTCTGACCTGTATGTTTTTGAAACGACAAAAAAAAAAACAAGCATAAAAACAAAACTTTTTATTGTTTATACAAACCCCCTACCATAATGGAGCGCCCATCACTAAGACACACATAAATTGGCCACCACAAAGTCCTGAACTTAGCCTCATTGAAAGTCTTTGGGGTGTGCTGGAGAAGACTTTACGGAGTCGTTCGACTCTCCCGTCGTCAATGCAAGATCTCGGCCAGAAACTAATGCAACTCCTGATGGAAATAAATGTTGTGACGTTGCATAAGATTGTCGAAAACAATGCCACGGCAACATGCCTTGAGATTTCTTAGATAACATTTCGTTTACAGATGCTTTTTAGAAATGGTGAGAGAGATATCTGGGGAATGATTAAGAAAAAGAAAGGTATTACGCCTGACACGCACGCATACACGCAGATACACAGAACATACCCACACAGCTATGAATGGTGATATAAGCTTCAATAAAACGCCATTGTTTTCTAACTGCTAGCTAAGTGTTTGCTGCGGAGAGACAGAGTGGAGAGCGCAAGTGTCTTAACAGCACTGCTTGGCTACATTGATGTTTTAATTACTTGACTCATGGATGCTAATTATATAACTGCTTACCTAATGCCTAAAATGTCAATAGCAGCATCAAGTGTTTCTCCCCCCACTCTCTCAGCCTAAAGAACCTCATTGCTATTCACAAGGTTTCAATGAGAAATCAAGACAGAGATGTAAATGTATCAATTATCTAAAAAAGCACCTCCTGATTCTCTGCATTTTAGATGTAGATGATTCAATCAATCAATTTCTTAAATGACATCAAATTTAATACTGTTTGGACTTTTTCCAGTGCGCTTACTGTTGCCCTATCATACCATACCTCCGTACCAAACTCAGCTGAATAACGTGTCCGGTGTTTTCTTCACTGCATTGTTATGTTTTGTGAATAATGATACCGGGACCTTCATGGTAGAGTGCGCTGAAAGAGAGATGATCAATTATCACCCCACCTCGGCGCTAATTAAAGGCCTCATCGCTCCACTCAGCACCAACCCAACTTCTCCCAAGGACACCTGAAAGTGATGGCGGCCCCCGCTCGGATGTGTGTTAAACAAACAGTAATCCCGAGCTAGCAGGCGGCGGCGTCCTTGCAATTCTCAGCTTGTCATCATCAATATCACTCTGTACTCCCGGGAAAACCAACATTATAACTTATCTTTGGCCTTCTTCCTTCGGGGCTTCAAATCTCTTCACTCAGTGATCTAATAAAATTTGCCTTGTGTGTCTATCTATAGAATCGTTCAGTTGGATCGTAAGCAAAGACAGCTGACAGCCAATAGAGGCATCTGGATGGACAGATTGCCTCCATGCTTATGTCCCTACTTCCCGTATATTATATATAGACCATGGCTCAGCATGGCCTTTTATGCTGCTAGTGTAAGTTCGGAAAATGAAAATCAAGGGGTTTTATCCCTCTGTCTTATTATTATTCATATAATTATTGTTCATTCTCTTTCACAGTTGACCAAACCCAACGTTTTCTATTCTTTTGTTTCAGTGGCTTGTCTCTTCATGCCACAGAGACTTTACATAATGTATAGATTTTTTTTTCTTCCTAGTGGCATCTGTTCAAGATCGGGGCTACAAGTGGGGATCAGCTGTTTAGCCCCTGTGGCCCAGATCGCATTTCTGATAATGGAATCGGAGGGAAGCCTCTGAGAGACGGCCAGGGTGTCGTCTATAGCGGAGTCCTTCACGGGATCATTATGTGTCATCAGCTTATAGCCTGAACAGCAAATGTGAGAGCGTTTGGTGTATGGAAAAGGAGGGGTTGAGTAGATAAGATACTGTAAATTTAGCTCCCTACGCTCAAGTGTGTGTTTTTTAACAAGCCTTTTAACACCCTTAAAGTGCAAGGGTTTTATATTGCATACCCAGGACTTTAACGAAACCCAACATTCTATTAGGAATAAAAAAAAAATCTAGAAATGTAATGTTTGTTTTGTTTGTTCAAAACGGATGCTGGGTTCTGAATACTTATTGTGACATTCATTTGCCGTGGATTGCAGTAGATATTGGCTGCCTGAGCCTTGCATCGTTTGCTATTTTGTCTTACTGTTCAGCCCGTGTGCATATGTGGTTTTATTTTTTTTGCACTGATTAAGTGCGATTGTCTCACTGCATTGTGGCGCACTGCAGTACGTGAGGGAACTGAGTTATAGTGCCTTCCAAACCACAATCTTCCAATGTGAATAAATCAGGCCTGCTTGACTGGTCTGCAGATTAGAATCCATGGTGCATAGCTGAACCTCTCCTTAGATTCAGACCCCCACAACCTCAAAGTCTCTGCAAAGCCTGTCACCTTGGCATTCTAGACTTCAGAGGTATTATTAGTGCATCTTGCCAGCCCTGTGCGGTGTCCTTTGTAGTCATCTATGACAGTGATAGGAGAAATTTCAAGAACTGTCGACTATATTATCGGAGTCTGGCTGCTACTCTTGTGGAAAGATGCAAGTATGAGAACCAGTTTAAAGTCCGTTTTCATATCTTTGCCTATATGTGGTCAATTACTGGCATGGTTAAATGTCAAAGCAATGCAGGTGAGCGGCTTTGCAATTCTGACACAAACACTTATGATGGACATGCTGAACAGCCTGGAATTAAAGCCGTACTGTAAATGACTGGTGGAAGAATACAAATGATGCATTTACTGTACACTTACTTTCCAAGTTTGCTAATTAGTTCACACTGCTATTACACTGTGACACTGTACTTCGAATGTGACTGATAGTCCTGATGCTTGTTGCTATGTCTCGCATTACTCCTGTCTTGTTTTATACATACATACTATATTTGTTGTAATAACTTGTATTTGAATGTGACTCACATGTTTGGCGAATTATTTCCACTGTTATGATAATTGGTCTCAAACAACTAAGGCAGTAGTGCGTTGCTATGGATACGGTGACTCATAATTATAGTAGAGTCTGCTCTGTGGTCTTATTGGCGTGATATACATGGAGTGATTTGTTACACATTTGATGTCACTGGACCCATTGTTCACTGAGGTGTCCAGGAATGCCGTGTTTTTTTTTTTCTCTTCTCTTTTCTTTTCCGCAGCTATTCTGACCACTTTGCAGAAGTCACTTGGACACGACACGATTTTAGTCACCGGCTTCACAGAAACGGAGACATGAACCTTTCCATACCATGTTTCAGAGCAGCAGTTTGTGGGCCCTGCTATTTGAGACTTGTACATGCTGCCAAATGTGGATTCATTTGACCTATAAGCATGCATCCCGACGAGACCACTTAGAAGTCTCCTTTGAAGCAGTTTGTAGTCCTCCTATACAAGAGATATGGTGGAAAGCAAGAGTAAGTGATTATTCAATTTAGCTGCGAAAGCTTTAGCTTCTCATCAAATACGCATTTTGGCAGACATTACATAGTATACATTTATACCACACAGTAATTCCATGTTATGGAGTGTAATAACTAGATACCAGTGTTGAGTGGTTATGTTTTTTTTCTTCCTTTTTTTGGTGCAACCGCCACACATGTGCCCTCGAAAGTTATAGTTCTTGGAAACGGTGGCGTTTTGCCATTGTTTCACTCCTCTTTGTTTCTTTCTTCCCTCATCTGGGAACAGTCCTCCTCAGTTTTTAAAGAGGCCTAGCAAGAGCCTCTTGTGTGTGTGCTGCTCCATTTGTTACCAAGTCACATGACTCCACAGGGTCACAATTAGCCCAGTAGAGCCGTGCTTTAGCTCTGGCCACTGGGGAGCCGCAGACACATGGCACTGTTTTGGTTAATGACAGTGTGTGTAGCAAGGCCCAGGAGGGGGGAGCCCTGGTGTGCAGGCACATCGTCACACACGGATTAAAAAGAAACAAATTGAATCCTGAGGTTTCGAGCCATCTGAGGTGGTGGGAGGGGGGTGCGGGGGTGGTGGTGGTGGTTGGGGGCGTTTAGGGCATTGGCATTTTCACCTAAAGCCCACAGTAAACTTAACCACGGTGTACCGCGTTTGCGCTGGAGCTTTTGAAGCGGTCGTGCACTACGGTGCTCGTACAACCATCTGACACCTGTTGGTTCATCTAGAGCAGATGAAATTTGGTTTACACAGTGTATGCAAATACCGTTCTAATAAATTGGAATGGAAATTTTGAATTAAATAGTTTTCACTCAATTTGTCTGCTGAGTTATCAATATAATGTAATGTACATATTAGACTACCGTGGTTCACAGCAACTTCTATTTTCAGCTCTATTTAAAAATCTTCATGTAGAGTATTGCAATGTATTGCAATATGTAGCGTATTGCAATGTATCGTAACGTGACCCATGTGTCATGATGCGCATCGTATCTTGAGGTCCCTGCCAATACCCAGCCCTACCGTGGGCGTTAGTAGAAGCTCTGCTGCCCTCCTGTCTGCCTTTAACCGAATACTTGTAGAGGATGGATCTGGTTTCCTTTTTTTATCCTGGGGGATGTTTGTTTACATGTGTGTATACTGTATGTGTGTATGTAACATAGAAATTATGCTTTGCGTTGTGGGCAGAGTGCAGGACTGCTCTGTTTCTGTGTTTATTCTGCAGGAGGCGGAGTGATGCCACGGCTTCGGTCCTCCTAGCAAAGCAGGGATGTTATCTGTGCCCAGCGGGATGTTATCTGTGCCCACCGAACACTTACCTTTATCGCATTACCTTCAGCTCAAATTCCTCCCAGTCTCATTTCACTGGTGAATTGCTTTTGGGCAAGTGTAGTAGGTCCCTTCTGATTTGGTTGGATCTGCTTGGTACATCTGATTTATTGAGTGTAAATCTCTCTTAAGTTGTCAGCATGTCGCTGATATGATAGGAACTTGGATAGAGAAGGGAGGCCACTGTCTGCTGTTGTTTTGCGGGAAAATAAGGAATGGCTGGGTAGCTCCAGGATTAAGGAAGTGCTCCCTTCCTGACAGGAAGTGTTTACAACTTGGTGACATTCCCGTTTTAACTGGACAAGTCTACACTCGCCTATATGTCGACTGCTGTGTCCTCGCTTGAAACACAACCCCCGGTTAATGCTGCCTCCTCGCTTGAACTTGAGCAATCTGATGTCTGGATATAGAGACAAACGCATAGCTGCGTTCTCCCTCACTGTGGGGGATTTTAAAGGGCAAGACGGGGGGGGGTCTCTCGCCGTTCACTCCATAGCCGCTCTCCCTCCTCGCTGCTCTGCTCAGAGAGGTGGCAAGCCGAGTTGCTAAGGCTGGTGATGTGGGACTCCACCCTGCGTGCTCTATTGTCAGTCCAGTGGACGTGCAGGCATCTGAACACATAGCCACCACCACAGAGGCTATCTGAGGCCACATGCTTCCGACCGCAATCAGGTCATCCTCACATCAAAATCTCTCTCTTTTGTTTATTACAGCCCCGCTCTGGCTGGTTCTTCCACATGCTCTATAAATAAATAAAAACACGCAATCATCTCATGTGAAGCCCCTTTTTCATACCAATGGTCTTTGTGTTGTATCAAACATAATAATGGTTTATTTGCCCGTGTTTAGTGCAAGTAACTTTACGTAAGGGAGAGAAATGTGTATTTTGTTCGCTTGTCAGTCCCACCTACGTGTGTGCCGACTTGGACATATTTGTGTGTCACCTATATTATTCCTCTTACGGTGACCTCTGCTTTCTTAAATTAAATGAGGAGGCCTAGGCTAATCATTGCTTCCATTGCAATCTTAGTTCTGGCACTGAGGGGAATTGGAGTAGCTTGTGTGAAGGACACATCGCTCATTCCAGCGGACACAGGATTATCATATTTTAAAAAACTCCATCATGCCATTGCGGCTCCGAAATGATTCCTTACGCCAACGCCACACCACCGCTGACGGTATGTGGCTGAAACACTGTACCATGTAGCTAATAAATCTATCACACTGGAATGGGAGCACTGGAAGGAAATTGGATTTTGTCAGGCGTGTCGTCAAGTACTTAATCTTGAATATCTGCCACGTATTAAGAGCACCTTCAGAGGGTTTCACCCTCTGCCTCTTCCTCTTCTCCTATTGGAGGACCCCAGTTTGTTTCAGCTGAAAAGTCCTCAGGGATGCGTCCGGGTATTTGTTGTGCTCTGCTGCTCCTGGGTATTTTGCACAAAAAAAAGAAAAATAATTTTGTTAGAAGGGACAGGGCAGGCAATCACAATAGCAGTCTTAGGCACACATAAATTCATGTTTGAAATTGTGAAAGCTTGATATTACCCCCATGAATATTTGGTTTAGATGAGTGGAGCACTTGTAGAAAGTCAGCAAGAGATTTAGCCTACTATCCTCTGTGTGTCCTGGTTTGAATTATATGTCACTTCAGTTTGGAATGAGAGTTAGGGAAAAAGAAACTGGTTAGTATGTTGTCAGTGTTCCGTGTAGGGGAGTCAGAAAATAATTGAAAGACTTTACACCTTCAGTTATACCCTGTGAAAAGAATTATAGTATACTGGTAACCATGGTTTAACTGTTGCATCAGGTAGCCGAAATGTCCCGCCCACAATTCCTTGCTTGCTTCAGTTATACTGAAGTTTTGCTCGTAAAATAATTTTTTCTAAAACTTTGAAAAATCCTGTTGGATTATTCTATTTATATTCTAGGCTATATTGGTATCCACCACTGTATTTGCCGACACGATTTGAACACCTTGTCATTTTTAACAAAGGTACAACCACAATAGTTTTCTAACAACAACTGCAATTCCCATGAGTCTAGGCAGCACAAACACAGACTTCAGAGTGATTTTTACCTCAGAGTGCAATCATCGCTTTGAAAAGGTTTTGTTTTGCTGTTTTTTCTTTATCGTTAAATCCAAACAATTTACAATGCTGGACCAAATCAATACGGTATGAATTAATGTCTGAATTCATGAACAGCTTGTGCCTGCTTAAATTAATGCAATTGGATAAACAAACCATATAACTGTCTAGACATAACGAAGGTACTCTATACTGTTGATTACGGCTACGTTCCTGTGTTATATTCTTTGGAAATTGTGTTGGCAAACGCTACGGGTGATTTTGAACGCAGCTATCTTTACGTCTAGAACTTAACAAGCTGATTCCGGTTCCCTATAACACAATCAGTGTACACTCTTTGATAGCACAAGGGGAATTCTTAAAACAGATCAAGCAGGAGTGAGGTTAACAGTGAGGTTAGAAATTCTGCAGTGATCTTCTGTGCTAACTAAGTACAGTGAGTCTAGGTTTAGATATTTCTATGTAGGAATGGTCTTATGTATGGTGTGGCTGATCAGTGCTTTGATTGTGTATGGACAAGGGTGGTTTTGGGAAATTTTGCTGGTGGAAATTCAGAAGGCAATGTTGCCCTTCAATTTACCAAAACATTTGGGATGTTAGGTTATTGCTCAATAGGACCAACCACTTATATGGTATAGGTTTAAATGTGGATGCTAATAGCAAATGTTACAGCTCTAAATGTTATCAACTCAATGTGTCAACAATATCTTCAATATATATGTTCCATGGATGTAGTTACAGCAGTTAATGTGCGGTATAATCTGTAATATGAATATTGCCTGGGCCTCTCATTAAGACACAAGGTTGTGTTGAGAGAAAAGGTTTGTAACACAATCGCTGTCACGATTTGGTTATTTAACATCCATGGAGGTCTATAGGTAATTTCAGAGTTCTGTTGAAAGTGTTCGTTGCTCTTTGGAGACTCACCAGTAGGCAAAGGGCATGGAACCGATGTCATCAGAGACACTTTTTAAATTTTTAATAGCCATATTGAATGAACGTCTGTCTTTAGCATTGATTGAGGTTTTGTTTTTTTGCCTTGTAAGTGTGTGTGTCTGTGTTTGTCTGTGTGTGTTTGTGTGTGTGAGCAGACCCGTGTGTATTTTTCGAGGGTGTGTGCAAGTGTGCGTGTGTCAGTACATGTAATCATGACTGATAAATTAAATGAATCATTACGTGCTAGAATACCTGCAGCGTTGTTACGAAGCTGGGATGGGTGCCATGTGCACAGGCACCACCACTCATGTACGCGGGGGAAGGTGGGGTTATAGGGGAGGGCTGTACAGATCCACGTAAATGCATCACGCGTCCCAATGCCTTCACCTCTAAATGGCATGTGCGGCCACTGTGTGGAAAGACATGCACAGATGTGAAGCGTTTTATGTGGCCTGCATGTTAAAGCGGAGAGGGGTGCGGGAGTGTCAGCGTAATTAATATGCCGACATAAAAAAGTGAGCGGTGCCTTTTTGAAGAAGGCACATGCCTGAAAGACACATGTGACACTGATGGCTTAGTTTGCACACAATGAGAAGTTTGAACATTAAAAATGAGAATATAAACTTTTTTTTTTTAAATATCAACAAAGCATTAAAAAATTATTTTGTTTTTTAAATCTTGCTTTACTTACTTTTAGGCTCCAGTTGTTTATGAAGGTTATTTATGAAGGTTGTTTATGATTTAAGCCTAAGTGTCCTTACGGCAAACACAATTTGCTTAGCTACCTCTACTCATTCCAGAGTAGATCATGCGAGGAGGCCCATCGCTCCTCAGAGCCACAGGCTGAATGCTCCAGCAGTAAATGCCTCTGTCAGCAAATGTTTGAATACATTTTTGTTAGTGTCAGCGTTGCATTGTGGGAAAAGTACTGTTCGTTTGAGGTGAAGCCAGTTCTCCATCAGCATTACCCATCAGTTTATGTTATTAGAGATATATAACCCAGCAGAGCTTAGTCTCTACATGGGGCTTTCATTGAATTGTAACCAGATTTGCACTTGCTTTCTCTGAAACTTAAACCGATCTTATTGATAGTAAGTGCATTATGTCAGCAGAGAGGCTGATTGTTTCTGCCTAAATAAATTGCCGTCGGGGAACATTTCTTCTTAGAAGACAGGTGCCAAGTGCCCTTCAGATGACTGCAGCACAGGATGCTTCATGTGCTTATGAACCAAGATAATGGAGAAGCCATCGACTGAGGCAGCTTAAGGACTTACCGAAGCACTTTGCTTGGGGATGAATGTTTGTCTGTCTAATAGAGTATGTAAACGCAAACAGTCTGTTCAGAAATTGTCTTTTGTTTTAGCAAATCAAAAACCTCTCTTCTCCAGCCTCATGAAAACTTCATCACCTGTGATGGGGCATGTTTTTCCCCGCAAAGTAAAGAACAAAAGAGCAAGGGCAACAAATATGATCCTTTGGAACGTCTTTATTACAATCGAGCTGCGAAGAACTGAGTCGTATTAGGTTATCAGTGGCTGGAACCCCCTGTGGCGTGAGATACAAGTCACACGTGCCAGTCCTTGTTTCGCCCTCCCCTTCCCGCGCCCCCACGCCCCATTCCTCGTTCTGACTTTTCTGGTGGTCTCACTGGGGCGCCCGTCTTCACCGGGCAGTGACACCTTAAATCCTTCACGGGCCATCTGTGACATTTAAATATAATACTCCAGTCTGCAGTCACGCAGAGGGCTTCTCAGGTGGCCCACACTGAGCCTGGCTGTTATTACCGTCAGCGAGAAAGGTCTGTGGGCTTTTCTCTGCTCACCAGAAGAACACAGGTCTGCTTTTATGGCATAGCTATCATATTCATGGTCTACATTTATGGTCTCTTTAGTTCAAGTAGCTCACGTGTTGCTCCGCTCGAAATGTAAATGAAATAGCGATATACGATAGGCCATTTACTTATTATAATAGCTGAATCTCAAATGGGATCAAATTACCACTAGTGTCGGTTTTGAGAATTCTCTTCTCTTTTTTGTGTCAGATGGATTCGCTAGATCCCGTCTCTCTCCATTATAGGGGAGGAGGGAGATTTCAGCCTAATTTGGTCACTTTTAATGGAGGACTTGTGCTCCATTGAATTGTAATCCTAGAAGCTTTAGTAGTGGTAGAACGCTTTGCCAAAATGGCAGGCTCCTATTATTCTCTCCCCCCTTCTCGTTGGCTGATGTTCTCCCTCTGCACTCCCACTGAATTGAAATACACGTCGTTCCTCGAGTGGCGCGATGCATTTCAAGCAGTCTGGGGGTTGAAAATCGGCCCGAGAACTGGCAGGTGTAACAACCTGGCTAACCTGGGATCAGAGCGCTGCTCTGGAGTCAGTCGAAGGAGTAAGCACTCGATCCGTGCTGCGTGCCAGCGATGTGCCCCGCTACCACAGAGGACATGCCCTAAGCCTGTGAGAGGTGGCTTTGTGAGAGCCAGGGGGCTTATATATCCCTTGCTTAGCGGAGAGCTAATAGACTGAAGGGCTTCAGTGTTGCGGTGCGGGTGAATTTGACTTTCATGACAAGTGTGGCTTGGCTGTAGCGCTGACACACCCTGGCATGCCAGAAAACAGATGGCGTGTCCCTAGGCGGCACCCCCACCCGTCTCTCGGCACCCCCCCCCCCCGTGCTCCTCCTGCTGTCGAGGAGCCATTAGTGCACGGGGACAGGGAGGAGGAACAAACTTCAACAGTTTGGAAATAATACTCGCCCACCCCACCCACACTGCTGTGAGCCTGGCCCTCATAGTTTTCCCTTCCAATAAACATCTCTATACAGCACCGACACACATCAGCAATGTACTGCATCTGTACTCTACAACCTTTTGCTATGTTCCTAAGTACTGTAAACTGTAACTAAGGCTTGATAACGCCACGGAGAGTACAACAACATGCTGCCACGTGCACATCCACATGCACACACATGCGTGCTTTGAAATCTCTTGGTTTCATGGTTCCAGCGATTCATGAGGATTAGCATCAGGATAGAAAGGTCAAATTGATGTGTCTCTTTGCCCCGTTGAATGGAAACATTCATCCTACATCATCCTACTTGGTGCTAAAACAAGCTTTCACTGTCCAACCGTAAAGCATGATTGAGCAAACAAGACCAAGGCTAAAATGGCTGGTTGAGCCAATGAGTCATAGAAAGGCGATTGGAAGGTAATATGTTAATAAAGGATTTAATGTATAGTATATTATCACATATTATGGCTGATGTTCTCTAACCCAGAACCAACCTGATGTCCACAGGCAGATGCCTGTGCCATTTATGTGATTTGGGCCGTGTCCCAAATGACTTTATCGGTGTACTTTTTAATAGCTACATGGGTATGCGGGGCAGCCGGGAACATTGCTCATTCAAATGTCTGAAGTTGAACCAAAACGTAGTTTGAATTGGATTTTTTCCCACTTGTTTAAATGCACAGAAGCAAACGAGTGGAGGAACCCATAATTATAGCAGTGCAGAAAAACGCCTAGTTCTTTCCCCAAAAACAGATGGAAAGGAAATAGTGGGGAAGACAGGTTTAACACAGTAGCTGGTATGAAACACATTTTCATAACGGGCGGGGGGTGGGGTTCCCATCCCCTTCTATTGTTGCCTAATCCACTAATCTAGTAAGGAGGATCTGTGCAAGCATACCTGACGACAGCATGTCTCTATTACCTAGAAGCACTTTACTAAGTATCCAGAACTGATCGTCCTGCCATGAAAACAGTGACAGCTACTGTATGTCACTGTTAGGACTAAACGCCTGTGCTCTCACAGGTGAGGAGGTGGATCTTCATATAGGCAGACTATGCACTTGTCTAGTCCACCAGTGGAGGGAGGGTTTGCCTAAGGCCCCATTAGGGTATAACTCCCTCTGGTTTCATATTTGGTGTGTTTGTGTGAGTGAGTACTGTTCTGAGCTCAAGGGGTGGCCTTTGCAGACTTCGTTTCTGGGAAGTTCCTGCTGTGGAAAAACCTGGTGGTGGTTGCTCCTAGGGGAAGCTGGCAAAATTATGCAACCTGGTGGGCACTGCCTCGTCCACTAGATGAGCGCAGAGTGTGTTCATAACGAGGCCACGGCCCTTCCTGTCATTTAATACATGACTCATAGCTTGCAGTGCCAGCCAGTCCGTACTTGTGTTTGCATGCTCGCTCGCTCTAACATTTGCATGCATGTTCCCGCTCAAGGAGGGTCCTGAAAGAGCGCTATCTGTCATTGTGTGTGTAGATGCTAGGGTTTAGGGCTGGCCTGAAAACCAGCTTCGGTGAATATTCAAAGCTTCTGCGGGGCGGGGGGGCTGAACATGATCCAAAACACAAATATCTCTGTTAAAACCAGGGGTTTTCCTGCATAGAGAATTACGACAAATTCCGTGCCACCTCCAGCTCTCGACAAGACTGGGTGTCTTCAAGGAAAACACAATTTTCTAACAAGCATTGCATTGGATGGATTTCTGTCATGTCAAGTGTTTGGCTACAAATGCCAGTTTAGGGTAGTGGTCGCTGTTTCACGGAAAAAAAAATAAAACTAATATTCGAATCCCAAAATTGAAAGGGTTAGGGTTAGGGTTAGGGCTAACCCTAACCCTAACCCTAACCTACTCAACGAACGAATATCCAAATAGTCGAAATTAGGGGTCAAGCCCTACTGGGGTTCACTTATGAACACTTATGGAGTTTTCCTTTGTCCAATTTGGGGTTAGAGTAGGGGGTGCAGTTTATTTCTGTATGGTTTGTTTGCCTTGCGGAGCCTTTTTGAGGCTGCAACTGTGATTAAGGGCTATACATAAACTTTACTTACAGTATTTCCTAGTCTCCTCGCAGCCATGTACATACTTTTTTAGGCCAAGTGGTTTGCCTTCCTAAACACAACAAAAATCACGGACGTTTTTAGCAACAGAATCCAAGGCCAGTTTTCAGGACAGGTGGACCTGACAGATCATTGATCCCCCTCCAAATGTAAGATCTCTATCTTTCAATGTGATACACTCGTAGATGGAAGCATTTAAAAGAACCCCCTCAAAGATGGCTCTCTTTCCTCAAGATTTGGCCTTATTTCTGGACTTAGTTAATTGCTGTCTTAATTGCTGTCTACTGCATGAGGCGCTCAACAAAAGAGCAAACCATGCAATTAGCCGTGGCTCACTGCCAGTATGCGCCATAAATCTGCCAAATTGTTTCTCTTACAAAACTTGAGCAATTGTGGCCCTCTCGTGTCCTTTTGAAACGCAGGCCTTTCACTGGGGTATCGTATAATTAGGCTGACCAGCAGTAGTAGCCAGAGAGCATTCTCTAAAGGGTTCTAAAGTGTAGACATTGTGGTGGTGTGCTCGGGCTCGGAGAGGTGGGCTGCTATTTATGATTTTCCCTCCTCTTCCTCCTTCTCCTTCTGGCCTTGCTTAGTGGTGAGCGGTTATCACATGGACCTGGGCCACAGCTGGATCTGGCTCAAAGCTCTGGATTACAACTCCCCGAGCGCCTCGCCTGCGTTGTCGAATTCAGCAGAGCAGCCAACTGTCTCCGTTCACGTCTCCCTCCTCCCCATTCCACCTTCTGACCTCTCTGTTTTGCTTTCTTTTTGTCTGGTGCAGCTCATAATACTAGAAGACTACGCGGACCCTTTCGATGCAGAGCAGGCTGGCGGGACTCAAACCAACGCCGAAAAGGTGACGACGGAGAACGATGGCTACATGGAGCCCTATGAGGCCCAGAAGATGATGGCAGGTAGGATCCCACTTTGGTCCTGAAGTCTCTGTGCTTTTAAGGCGTGTCAGCGCCCCACATGTCATCTGATATACCTGCAGCCTTTAGGGGATGGCAGGCGACCTGTATTGCTGCTTCATATAGAGTGTCACTGCACTGTGCGTTGGTGATTCGTATTCAGTGTGATTTGGGCCATGTGTCGGCAGTCAGTTCACCGATGAGGTGGCTCAGATGGTCAAAAGACACTCTACCTAACAGGTGCAGTCGAGCAGAGAGAACCCGGGCATGTTGGTCAAAATGGGGTTTTACTCTTAGAGGAAAGAAACCCTAACTAAACTTCTATTAACCTATAAGTGGTTTGAATAGAAACCACACATGATCTTTTCCAATGGTAGCCTAAGTGGAAGAGGGTTTAGGTTTTTCACTAAATTACAGTACTGCTTACTGTGTTTTCTAGGAAGACTCTGTTCATAACAACAATTGCTGTTCTTACACAAGAAGTCAGTTTAACCACATTTCCCTCATTCATTCTGGGTCTAAATGAGTAGAGCGATGACGAACAACAAATGGAAAATAAGTTATGCAACCGTACGTACCTGAAAAGGTGCATCAGAAAGGACTTATTTTTTAGAGAACATTACACCTCAAAGGTCTGCTGCTTGCGTATTGGTATTGAGGTCCTGGCATTATCTGTGTTTTGTGCTGTACTTGTGTGTTATCACTCCTATCACATCCTGTTCTGTTTTTTTTTTTTGTCTTCTCGCCTCCATCTCTCTCAGTGTCAGGACTCTATGTCTCCTTCCCTCTTGTACAATTGTCTTTTAATGGGCCTCCAGGCAATCTCTCCTTTTCATCTGTTTTACTAGTGTGACCTCTCGCCCGGTCCATGTCTCACATGAGCACAGAGACTCAAGATTTATTGCCTCTCTCAGGTGAATGAAGGTGCAGAAACAGATTCCATGAAGGAGCGTTCTAAAGCATCGCTTGTCTGAAGTTGTATTCCCAGCTGTACACTTTTCATTAAGCCAGATACGCTGTGTTTGGCTTGCGCTGACAAACCTGCTGCAAGCAGCGTTGGCGTTGTGATGAAGTCGTCAGTTTGTGTTGGAGGTCTAGTGTTGTCAGTGAAGCTTAAGAGGGCTCGTTGTTTTTAGTCTCCAAGCTCTCAGTCTTTTCGTCCTATTGATTGCCAATTCTCCTTCTGTCTGCTGTTATGACTGAGCTGTCAGGGTTCTGCTTGAAATAGTGCTGCTGGAGGGTTTAGATGGCTCTATCTCCTCTCATGGTTCATATCCATAATAATCTAGAGATTGTGCTTCTTTCCACAGCACAAGATGGAATGCCAATGTCGCTTCATGATCAGTTGGCCAATAATACACCCTGATTTAAACATTAGTACAGGTCTAAAATTTCATTATTTGGTTAGATGCAATTTATGGCATTAATAATGTTTATGCTCATTTGTGAGTATGAGTTTGTGTGTTTCTGGTGGGTGATTATGTGAAATATGTTTTGATCCAAATCATATTTCACATTTAATAACCAGCATAAACCCCAGGTAGTTGTGTTGAAGTAGGGATTTGCTGATGCTACTGTATATTATATGAGCTGGTAACAGCTGTAAATCTGTTTGCGGGGTTTTGTTTTTAGTTAAAGTTTATTGTTGAAAACAATAAAGGAAGAAACTTAAATCTCTTCTTCTCTCTGAAAATCTCCCGGCTTTCATAGACCTTTCCAGGATCCCATGAGTGTCCTATACACATCGCATGGTGAACAATACCGGTTTCTCAATTTTTCTTTCTGTCACTGTTGGCTGTAGTGAGGCCAGTCATATCACTGTTCCTCTTGTTGGAAGGCAAAGCTGGTTTGGTGGGGCACAGGCTGCCTCACCAAACCAAACTTTTTCTAATCAATGACTTTCAAAGCAAGTTTCTAATTTCGACCAAACACAATTTATGTAATTTATCTGACCATAACGGCTCGTGGTTATCTCAGAGCCTGTTAAATTCCAATGTGTGTGAATGATTTCTTATAAAGCATGTATCAAATTAATTAGAGGCAGCAGATTGGTGATAAATCAGACTTGTGTTTTCAATTTATTAGTGATGGTTTATTGCTCGCGCCGAGCGTGTCCCCTGTCTGCCATCGCAGGATCCAGCACAAGATTGAATTTGTTTTGAGCTATACCGTTAGCCCGGCGCGCTCCCATCTCACGCATAAGAGTGGGCACACATATTATGCTGTGTTATCACATTTTACGCACTGGGATATACGCCCACTTCACACAAAGAACACTTTCTTTTTCTTTTTACAATCCTGCCTATGTTTCTTGGTGTCGTTCTCTTCCTGTTCCTCTCTTTCTATTATCTTTCGTTCCCTCTGTTACCTGACTTTCTCTCTTTCTCCCTTTCTATGTTTTGTCGTTTCTCTCTTTCTTTCTCCCCCTCGTGTCACGGAGCGGCTTACCGTTTGGACATTTTACTAGCCCATTTGCAACTTCATGAATTTTGATGGTGTGGTATTTAGGAATCACCTTGACGATTATGCCAGGAAGCCATACGGGTTAATGTTGACATTAATTTCTTAATGTGCAACATATGAAAAGCGGTTTTACTGGGTGGTATTGGGTAGAACCATTGCCTTGATTGTTGTTGCCTTGATTACACACTATCCAAACCGTCTTCTCTCAATCACAATGTGTGAGGCATGGCTCACAAAACGCACCAAAGCCGATTATATAACGTCAAGTGTGTGTGTGTGTGTGTGTGTGTGTGCCTAAGTATTATTGTTTTCACAGTTGTGTGTGTGTGTGTTGGCCACCTCTCTCTCTCTGGAGCCCAGGAGTCTTGAGTCGCGGCTTTCTTAACATGGATCTGCTTATTTCCTATTAATCTGATTATTACAAATTTTTATTTATGTAAGGGGTGTGTGTGTGTGTTCACATGGTTTCGCAATCTTGGGGGGGGGGGGGGGGGGGGGGGGGGGGGGGGGGGGGGGGGGGGGGGG
>JAOEHI010020335.1:15000-27943 GCA_025447815.1 Percopsis transmontana | reverse complement strand
TGTGTGTACACAAGCTTGCACGTTTGTCCTTAATTATGCTAGAGCATATGTTGTATGCAAAGCAGGGAACAATTTACAGCTGCATCTAAGACGCACACATGCACACACACACACACACACACACACACACACACACACACACACACACACACACACACACACACAAACACACAGAAGCATTTATAATTAGCCAGGTTTTGCCCTTTCCAAACACAGAAAACTCATATAGAACATACACAGACACACACATACAGACACACACGCACGCACAAAGCCCACGCGAGTGTAAGAGCAAGTCGGTCAGGGCCTGTCTGATCTGTGTGATGGTATCTTTGATCATGGAAGTGTCTTGTAACAAGCTGCTGAGTTGAAGCTGGCAGTAGAACAATGTTAAGCCATGCTGTAGCAGCCAACACAATGCAGGAAGAAAACATCTTTAGCCTCTTGGTCACAGTGATTGCCGACTTTACCTCAAATGGATGAGTCATGCCTTAGTTGAAATAGGTCCTCGTGAAAGGACTTTATTTGTCACACGTGATGTACAGAACACAAACACATGGTGAAATGTCTCTTTCTATGGTCGACTTATTGAGCTTGTCCCCTCCTTGCACATGTCACGGCACACACACGCCATCATTCTATGGCACTCCTGGAGCAGAGGTGGGGGTTAGGGGCCTTGCTCAAGGGCGCAACGGGAGTGGCACAGATCTCCAGTTACCAGTGCAGGAGTCCCTATGCACTGTACCACTCCGCCCCACTCATCTTGTTTTCATCCAGTTTCTAGTACCTTAGAAAGCTAGCGGTTTGCTTCTTGAAAATGTTTTCAACTGTTTTGAGTCCAAGTTGAGGTACAAGTCTGATTTCAAGTCCAACTCACCCAATCACCAGGGACCCTGGAAGACATTTTCACTTGGGGGTGCTGACATTTTTAGTTCGGAGGGACATTTGTGTTGAAATTGCTATTTGAGAAAAACTCAGTAAAATAGTGCATTCTAGTCGTGGTGTTGTAATCAATACTAATTACTTACAACATAGGCCTAATGCAACGTCCCTGCCAATCACCATTCCACATTTGATCTCTTTATGGTACCCAAGTTCCTGAAGGGAACACAAGAACAATTTTTTTTATAGCTACCACAAAAGTGATTTTGAGTAGAGGCAGCATGTATAGCCCATTATACATAGTAAACAATTACTGAGTCAAAAATCTAGTAATGTTTATTGTGACTCGAGTCGGACTTCAGTGTCCAAGTCCTGTACAAGGCTAAGTTGTGACCGTATATAAAGCAGACTTATTGAGAAATGTCATGTGTGCTCAACACATCAGGGATAAATAAAGGTTTAAGGACGTCTGGGCTCTCATTTCCAGCTTTAGCTGTACCATGTGCCATACTCCAGTCTGAAAGGCCATGGATCACTGTGATGACATTGGGGATTTTGTGTTCGGGTGGCTTTTCATCGTTGTTAGTGAGCTGGGGAGCTTCCAGGGAGCTGATTTAGAAAGAGAGTTAAAGCCAAGCGTAGGGGAGACAGTGAGATGGGAATACAAAGGGGAATGAATCACAAGATAGCTAGCACGCAAAGCTGGAGGAGGTGACAAGGTCAGTGAGAGTTAGGGCTGGGCGATATGGACCAAAAGTCATATCCTGATATATTTAGGTTGAATATTGATATACAATATATATTCCGATATTTTTTCCGCAAAGTGAGAGCTGTGGAATGAAATGTTCAGTCAAAGTCAAAGCCAAATATAAGAAATTTTATTGAAAACTCACTACTCGAATAACAATAAAATGTAAACATAAACATTGTATAACAACAGGAGTGCCTTTTTAAAAAAAATCTAAGCTCCGTAAGGTGCAAATTTAAATAAAAAAAATATTTTAAATTAAAATAGCCTATAAAAAAAAATAAGCCAATCTTTTTCTGAAATAAATGTATTTATATGAGAATTTTTTTTTAGTTTGACAACTATAAATGGCTTTTTAAAATCAAATTACATATTTTCTTCTCTTACAAAATAACAAAATATGACAAACCCTAGTAAGGGCAGCATTTATATATAAAGAGATAACAAAATAAAGTGCTCAGTTTAAAAAAAATGAATTTAAACATCAGTTTGAGATTACCTTTTCCTTTTTGTTAACTTAATTTCTTATCTGAACAGTCTCAACCAGTTGCACAAGAAACTGGTCAACGCAAAATGGGTGACGTTAGCGAGCCGGTCTGCAAGGCTCTGTCTGACTTCACTGTAGATTTGCGGCAGTGCTTCAAAATAGTTGCGACTGGGAAGCTCATATCTCGGGTACATCGTTTTCATTAGCTTCTTTTATCTCTTTTATCTTTTATATCGATATATCGCCCAGCCCTAGTGAGAGTCTTTATGTCCAGCATGCTGCATGCATTGGATAATGCTAAACCTACATTAAGAATTGTATTTTTTCTGAAGATAAAGACTGATTTTTTTAGTCAGGAAAACTACACCTAAATAATGTCGTAGTCATGTACTATTTTGTGCAATAAGTAATAATAATAATAATTAAAACATGTTAGGTGAAGCTAAGGAACACATTAACAAGTTCTTCTTAAAACACACTTTTTTGCAATCCTAAAACCTTTAACATTTTAATCAATCATGTAATCTTACTTCAGTATAAGAGCATTCCTTGAACTGAAATGCTAGTTGTTGAGAAGCCTTTGTACTTTGAGAAGTGTTTTCCTCATGAAGGTAAAATGTTTTATAACCTTTTTTTAAACTTTGAAAAACTTTTTAAGGATTCTGCCAAACTGCCACACGAGCTGCATCTCTGGATTTTTATTTGAAACACTGCACTGGGAAACTTGAAAACTGACCCTGAATTGTTGAGAGAAAACGCCATACACCCAGATAGAATCTTGTTATGAAGTGAACAGCCCAAGGATGGCAGTTAGGAGTGTGTGTTTGTGAGAGAGAGAGAGAGAGGGAGACTTTTATCCCCTCCAAAACCCTTCTTCCGACTCTATTGTTCTCTCACTCCAGCCCTTGTCTCCTGGATGATAAAAACCGCCATAACGCCTGATAGAATGTGTATGAAATGACGGAAAAAATTAGATCTGGGGGAGAATTGGCGAGGAGGAAGAATGGAGGGAAGAAGCAAAAGACGGAAGTTGAGGTTAAAAAAAAAAGTGAAGCGAAAATTGAACGGTGTAAGGGCGAGGGACGAAAAGGTTACGGGTGAGAACGGGGGGGGAGGAGAGGTGCGCGGAAGTGAATAAAACGCTATGACGAGACAAAAAAAGGAAAAGGTGATGCGAGGTAAAGGGGGGAGGGGGGAGGAGTTTGTAGAGCAACCTCGCGTTTTATTTAAGGGCTTCTGCATTCTTCTGGTGGGACAGAGGAGAGACAAAGGGTGAGGCCGAATAAACGGCACAGTCCTGCTGAATTATGGGTCCAACAATAGTCGTCGCATCCCCTATAATCATGCAAAACGCCATGGCGGTATTGGCGGTATAATCGACATGCGGGGATGCCTTGAGAAAAATGCACTAATCATATAGAGATATGTGAAGGTGGTAATAAGCCCAAAAAGAGAACAGATTCCTGTTTTTATGATTAAAAATTAAATAAGATGACAGGTGAACATAATTCTAGCTTTTCTTTTGTTCTGCTTCATATTTTCTCTCCTCTCCTCTCCTCTCCTCTCCTCTCCTCTCCTCTCCTCTCCACTGGCATATATGTGGCATTTGGCAGTAGTGTTATTAGAGCGGTAAGGAGTCCATGGTAATCTCCCGGCTTTCTTAACAGACCTGATGAAAGCACTGCTAAAGGTTAATGTCTTATTCTGTTACAGTCTGAAGGACAATACTTTTTAATGCTCAAGTGTCTATGTGAATGCGCGCATGAGTGGGCGCATGCATGCGGGTGTGTGCGCACAATACTGTAACACCAGTGCCAAGACGTGTCTAGCAAACCTACTGGTGTGTTTTTTGCTATCACAAAATCACTACATTGTAGCCAGTCCTTGAATAAAGAAAGCATTAGGGAATGTGTTAAGGTTTTAACTAGGAGCAGATAGTTAGCCATGTATTTTAAAGCTAAACCTAAACTAAGGTTTAAGGTATAATAGAATATCTGCCCACTTATACAGTAGTTCAATATACTGTATATACACTATGGCAGTGGTTCCCAACTGGTCTAACCTCACGACTCACATTTGTCCTTGGTCATTAAGTCACAACCCAATAATAATAAAATTTCTGAACCATTATAATTTATTTCACAACAATTTGTGCAGTAATCCACAATGTCTATATGCACCGTTCAAAACACCTACGCACCTTTCAAAAGGAAAGCGCACCATTGAAAGTTCGAAAGTTCGACAAACACACATGCATACTCCTTCTGTAAACTGAGTTGGGAATTACCCATGATGCTTCGGCAGTAGTTTGGGGTTATATTATATGAAAAAAATCCTCGGGCCAGGCTCCATCAAGCACATTGACTAAGAGACACACACACACACGCAGGAGGCCCATATTCAGGTGTGCACACACGCACACAGATTCGTGCACACACATTATCGAGTGAATGCAAGAGGCACTCTGCTGGGGCTCTAATAGTCTCATTACTCACTAGCGTGGTCTGCTTATACTCTCAGCAAAGCTAAAAGGATGTGTGTACACACACACACACATTCACACACAAACATCACACATTCATACAGCCCTCAAAGGCCCTCTTTGCCCTCTTTAAAGCCCAAAGTATTTGCACAATATAGACCCGTCTCACATACAAACATACATTGCTTCGCCTCAAAGATGTATTCTGTAAAACAGAGATCACTGGGAAGAAATGTTAACAGCCTTTGTTTGCCCGGGATCAGAGGACCCATAAACCCCAGACTTTCAGGGCAAACCTAATTCTGGTCTTTAATTAATCCATTTGTCAGTTTAGTGATCTTTGTTTGAAAGTCATAAGCTTCTTAATATCCGCCTTTGATATTCACAAGGTTTGGTAATTGCTATGGCAACCCGGTCTATTGTAAAAGTAACTGTAGGTACAAATTATTTACAATTAGGTCATTTAGCAGACACTTTTATCCAAATCAACTTACATAGAGTACAATTACTGTATTAGGGAGCAGGTACTGTAGGAATTGGGCATGTTGGGGATCGAACCTACGACCACCCTTACCCCTAGACTGTCCTGCAGATGATTTTCCATCGATTGCAAGTGTATTGCATGCAGGAGAGTTGTCTGGAACCTCTGTATCTGTTACACACTGTCTGAGAGGGCAGGAAGTATGACACATTAGCTTTCCTATCCGGGATTTCTCTTGCTGGAATTTGAACAGTCAACCCGCTTGATCAGAAACCCACTTGCCGAATGTGTGCTGTCATTTTTACAGCAGGAAAATCCAGCCCTTTTCATGCTCCAACATAAGAATTGGATTGGTCTCATCAAATAGACTTTTAATGACACAGTTGTTAAACTTTCAAGTTGTTCTCAAAGAAACCTGATGGTTTTGCCATTGTCCTCTTGACCTTATTCATTGTGTAGACATTGGGAGGAGAGCCGCACAGCTAATTAACATCGCAAAATGGGATGTAATCAGATGCCAAGTGCTCTA
This sequence comes from Percopsis transmontana, assembly GCA_025447815.1. Classification (NCBI taxonomy): domain Eukaryota; kingdom Metazoa; phylum Chordata; class Actinopteri; order Percopsiformes; family Percopsidae; genus Percopsis; species Percopsis transmontana. The sequence continues at coordinate 22,334 of JAOEHI010020335.1, read as the reverse complement.
TTAAAATGAAAGTCATTGCAAAAAAGACTTGGACTCCACAGGGGGACGAGAAGGGATATTTGATGAGGGACTGAGTGAGTGTGTGTGTGTGTGTGCGCGTGTGTGTGTGTCTGAACAGAAATTCAAGAGGGCACCCGTTAGTTTCACTTAAAAAATAGAAAACGGTTTCCAAATGAAGAAGAGATCTTTCAAGCGTTGATATACAGTATGTAAATATGTTTGATGCATCAAATGAAAATATTGCATAGCATTTCTGCTAAGCCATCCGCTAGTTTCTGCAGCAGTGACAGAGCTGGCTAGTTATTAATGGAGAGTAGATTTGAAACTGCGTAGAACTTGTGTAACGGGCCACCCACAAAAAGTCAGCACCCGTTTCTTTGTGCAGCTGTTGTTGACAAATAAGAGCCATTATACATAATTCACTACGGTGCACAGAATGGACTCTCTGTCTGTTGAGCCTGTGTTGACCCTACTCCTTTTAGGAAGATTTTCTACTTTAGATAAATACGAGAGAGTGTGGAGATAGCTAAGAGACTGGTGATATAACTCCACTTGTTAGCTGGTACCTCAGCCATCTGCGATGCCTCTTCAAGTGCTGGAGAGGTGCTAAGCATTGCTGGTCCATGGGCGAGCCCGTATGAGCACCAAGGACTGCCATATTAGATGCTGGCTTTTTAATCCGGCCTCAACTCTAACGAGAGGCGAGACGGCGGCTGAAGGACAAACATTTAGCGGCCTCAAAGCGCTACTCAGAACAGGTTCTTGTTCCAAAAAGTAATGGGCAGTTATGGAGAGACAATCTCTATTGTCTGTTGTCTCTTCCCACATGGATAGCAAAAGGGAACACAGAGTTACAGTAAGAGATACCTGTGAGTGTCCAATAGACTTTTAAACCGAGATGGACAGAGAGAGAAAGAGAGAGAGAGAGAGAGAGAGAGAGAGAGAGAATGGGGTGTCATAATGGTGACAAGCTATGGTTCAATGCTCATAAGCAGTTATGGAAAATATCTGCTTGAGTAGCTGGACCCAGTGTGCATGTAATGTTCTGTCTCTATCATTTCTCTTCGTCTACATGTGCATTTTCACCTGTAATTACTTGTCTGTGCCTGTAGGTGCATGCGAGGGAGTGCCTGTGCCTGTCTACTGCTGAGAGAAAAAAATATATTGGCGAGGGGGTTGGGGAGTGCTGTCTGGATTACTTTTTCGTGGGATTCATTTCAGTTCTGCTACTGTGTATGGCTTTTTGTTAATACAAAAGTGACTCAAAAACAAAAGTTTTTCATGTCTAATTATATTTCCTGTTTTAACCTCATTGGGCACTTTTATTTTTTACCCCCTCTACGCTATTCGGTCGGCCTTTCTCTCTCCCCCTCTCTCTCTCTCATATTAGTCAAGTCAAGTCAAGTTTATTTATACAGCCCTTAATCACATTAAAGTCTCAAAGGGCTACACAGGATTTTGCATGGCAACGAATGACACCCCCTTCACCTATTCCTCCCATTGGGCAAGGAAAAACTTCACTAAAAACCACTTGGGTTAAAAGAAATGGAAGAAACCTTGTGGAGGGACCACAGAGGGAGGAATCCAACCCTTCCTTGCACGGTTAGGATGCAATAGGTGCCGAGTGGGCAAACACAATAGTCTGTCTAGTTTTTTGGGTAACCCGCTGTTGTGATCAGCCACAAGTAATGCATATTTATTGTCTTTAGAGGGGTGGAATAAACAACATGAAGGAGTAAATCTTCGCCCTCCCTCGGCTGGTGTGCAGCCTTGTCTTGCGTCGCAGGCAACAAAAACAGCTATTATTTATTTACTGTGTGATTTATTCATTCATTAAGTCTTTTAACTTTTTGCCTACATCCCGTTACCTGGGGAGACCAGGACGGCATGCCTGATTAATCGCAAAGAGACTTGAGTACGAGGATGGCACACTGCCCCGTGTGCACATATTTGCATACACTGACGCGCAAATAATGCACACACACACACACGCACACACACACACACACAGACACACACACATACACATTTCAGATGTATGTACATATACACACAGGGAATTCTGTGAGTCTTCTACTATTTCCAGGGGGAATATCTTTCTCCAACTTTTGCTTTGCTTTCTCCAACTTCTCCTCTGCCAGATTCAGCTGTGTGTGTGTGTGTGTGTGTGTGTGTGTGTGTGTGTGTGTGTATATGGGTATTTTGCATGTACCTCTTGAGCTGTGTGTGTGTGTGTGTGTGTGTGTGTGTGTATGTGTGTGTGTGTGTGTGTTTGTGCTCTCGTAGAAAACCCCATTTGTTTTACACAAATACAACATTAAGCGGAGAGCCACATGGGAGCATTCATTAGTTGGTTCTCTAAAAGGGCTTCTACTAGGACCCACAAGAATCTCTCTCTCTCTCTCTCTCTCTCTCTCTCTCTCTCTCTCTCTCTCACACGCAAAGGGACAAAGACATGCACACGCATGCGAACGCAGGTGTGCGCACACACTGTCACACCAAGTTTGTACGGCGTGCCTCTCTTTAGACTTTCATTAGCTGTAGTTGGTGCTTATCGATCCTGTTATATACACCAGGCCAAACTGCTGCTAAATTATTCAGCTTGGTTAAATAGGGCTGTTCCATTATTCAGCAGCATGGCATGCTGTAATTAATATTGTAGAGACATGTGACAGGCAGGGTGGCATTTCACTCACCGACACCACAATGCTCTCTCTCTCTCTCTTACTCTCTCTCTCTCTTACTCTCTCTCTCTCTCTCTCTCTCTCTCTCTCATGGACTCGTGCTCTTTGTAACCACTCTCTCTTTCACTATTGGTTATTTTTCTCTCTTGATTTAATTTTCTTCGTCTCTTTCACACTCCTCTACATTTTCCACTCTAATCGACCTGTTCCTTTCTTTCATGCCACCCCTTCCTTCTCTCTCTCTCTCTCTCTCTCTCTCTCTCTCGTTTTCTCTTTTTCATGCCCTCCTGCCTCTTCCATTATTACTGGGTCGTCGTGTGTAACAGCTCAGTTGGCTGTGAGAATAAAAGGGCGCATGGGAATTCACGTGGATACGTTACACGTGTTTGCGTGCATGTCATTGTGTGCATTATGAAGTGTCTTTTTTATAGCATGCATTCCTTTTATTTCGGAGAACATCTACGTTCGATAGCTCTAACGGTGCTTCTCTGGTGCTATATTCAATTTCCCGTCCTTGGCTTTGTCTTGCATTTTGGGGAAAAAACCTGCATCAAACACTCTCTTGAAACACATTATACAGTATATCATACAGTATCTCATCTTATCTTATCGTATCTTGGGGAGAAGATAGGCTAGTGGTTGGAGGAATCCAGCAGAGGGGTTGTGGGTTCAATCCCTGACATGTCTGGCCTACCTGTAAGCATCCTTGAGCAAGAAGTACACTTACTTGCCCTTTAACACTTGTAATTGTAATCTTTGTAACTAGCTTTGGATAAAAGCAATTTAATGACCTATTTGTAATTGTACCGTTGTCTGAAACACTTGTATTTCTTATCTTATGAGGCTTTTGAAGCAATTATATTTTGTATCTTATCTTATCATCACTTACTGTATATTATTAGGCTTTTGAAACAGTGTGTGTGTGACAGGCAGCCAATTAGAAAGTAGTTCCTCCGCTCTCGTCGTCGCTCCATGACAAAACAGGGGAGAATAGTCTTCAAAAGAGCCTGTCATTGCTTTCTCCCAGTCTCACGGTGAGCACTACACAGGCTCCTAAATGACAGACCCTGGAGATCAAAGTGCCTGATACTCTAAATGGCTGTGCATGTGAACGCACGCACGCACACAGGGAAAGAGTGGCAAATTCCTCTCTCCCATTGTTTCTATATTTCCATACTATGAAACAGATTTTTGTTTTGGTTCTCTGTGCTGCCTTCATCCATTATTTTGCTCTCCAATATGCTTGTTGTTTTTTTATTCCTTTATATTTTTATTCCTTTTTTGCTATGCCATGATTTTGCTCTTGACTGTCAATTGGGTTTGTTAGCCTTCTGTTGGTTTTGTTAAGTTCTGAGCAAAAACTTTATTTTCAATACATTTGTGCTGTATTACTCCTGTGTTGCCAGTTTATCACCAAGTTATTCTTTATTCATTGCTTTTCTCTCTCTGTGGTACTGAGCACAGTCAGTACCACACACAGTTTGGATTGCGCTTCAGAGAAGGATTCTTTGTTCCTCTTTCATATTTGAACAGTTATTAATGCCAACTATTGTTTGTGTTAAGCTTATGGAAGATCCAAATGTTAATGCTGCACTACACAGTCCTGATGACTGGGTGAAGGCAGCATTATGGAACCATTTGTGTCTTTGGTGTGTTAACTGACAGACACGGTCATGAAAGTCTGTTGAGGAGGGTGAGGCTTATGTCTTTTATTTTCTATCTATCTATCTATCTATCTATCTATCTATCTCTTATTTCGACCACATTTGTTCATGAAATCCTTCACACCAATGGCAAAATTTGGTTCTGTCATAAACATTTGTTGTAACACCTTCGATTTTTCTGTTTTGTCACGGTAAAAAGAGACGGTTGTCCTAGAGAAATGATTTTCTGGCACTTGCAAAAGCAATGACATCCTATTTTACAAGGTACTGGACAGAGGGGACACAGGAAAACGAACAAGTTACACCACACACACCTACCTCTCTTAAACGAGGGGTCACAAACACTAACATATCTGACAAGTGTGTCACTCCGGACTCGGTAGTCTCTGATGATGATGATGACAGGTTATAAATTATACATTCAGCCTAAATCCGCCCTACTGACAGTGGGCTCTTTAAATACTTGGAGGGGTGTATTCTCAGTGGCCTTCTCTTGCGTGTATTCTAGACTTTTGTGAATACTACAGAGAATTGCGAGCAAAACGCTGGCAAAAAAACGACAACACATTTGCTGTGAAATATTATGGTGCATAAAGATTGTGTCAGAATGTTTCACAAACCACGTTTTGGATCTGCAATCAGAGCTTCTCTATTCTTTCAATTACCTTAGTAAATCATTGTGCTGCAACATTTTGACACATATAATTATTGTGTCTACCGTTGGCTGTTTGAAAAATTGTTCCGATATTTTCTACAATGCGTCTGTAGGTATCATTAATAAATGATTGCATAAATAAATGGAAAAAGTTTCAGCTCATCAAATGATGCCAGTTTACCCGGGGACCCGTTTTTCTTGTGACCCATCTTTGTGTTTGAGGGTGATCTGCTGCAACAAGGTTACCCATGGCCAGATGTCTGTGCCTCTTCCCCCATGCGCACCGCTGTTCCATTTTCAACGAACGGACCATCGAGGGCAGCGATATAGGGGATCGTTTATCATAGCTGATGGTACTGGGTGTTCCGCACATGAGCACGCACACACACGCACACACACACACACAGACTTACACATGCAGAAATGCATTCACACACACAACTACATTCGCACGCATTCACGCACAAAAATATAAACACACTCACACCTGCGGAAATGCGTTCTTTCCTGTATGTCGCGTGCACACACACTCCCGCGCACACGCACGCTGTGAAAGCAAGCGCATACACACGCATGTGTTTATGCGTGCGAGTAGGACACCTGCGGAAATGCTCACACGCTCAAGCTTTTACACGAACACATTAACCATTACATACATACAATAAACCTGTGACGTGGGAAGATTCACACCAATGAAGCGCACTCCGGCTAAGAATGTGAAACATGCGTTGAACAGTGAACTGTCTAGTCAATGTAATGTCACGAATATAGGCAGTTCATGTATATAAGTCTTTGTGTTGTCCCTCCCCACATTTAGGGGGCAGGATAGTCTAGTGGTCTGGGTGTCGGACTCCCAACCAGAAGGTCGTGGGTTCAAGACCCAGAGATGCCTAACCCCTACCTGCTCAATGTAATAGCACCATGTAATTGTAAGTCGCTTTGGATAAAAGCGTCTGGTAAAACGACCTAATTGTACCACAAATATAGGAACAAAAAACGGACTGCACACCAAAACTCTTCCATAGTGAAATCTTTATGATGTGCAGATACCCACACACAGGTGGCATATATATATAAATTGATTAACACAAACACAGAAAAAACAACAACAATAGAAAATCAATAGAAATACAATCTTAGCCAGTAGGCTACTAATGGAGAAGAGGATTTGTGTTTCAACAGACATGTTATAATGTAGCCATAATAAGTCATAGTTGACTGAGTCTGTTAGGGGTGTCTGTGTAAGGGCACAAACCCTTTCCTCTCCTCCCTTATAATCCCTGGCTACAAATTGCAGAGCACAGCAAATTTAATTACACCACTCTTTTACGCCACATTACCAGACCCCCAACCCCCCCACCAGCAGTACCTACACACGTCCTCTACACTCTCTCTGTCTCTCCTTCCCTCTGCCACCATCCTTTCCTTGTCTCCTTCACTTCTGCTTCCCGGGCCTGAACTCTCTTTCTTCCTCTCTCGTAACATTTAGATGTTGTTTTTCAACCGACACTGTCGGAGAGAAGTGGAACAACTGTTTTTTAACGTCTGTTGTTACCTAAGCCTGTAGCGGGTCTCGTTGTGCTATTTTTAACTTGCTCATCAAGGTGGGCTTCTGTTGTTTTACACAAAAGCGGACGATTACGTGTGTTGCGCAGTGCTTATTTTTTTCCCTCTTCTCCCTTCAACCTCATCTTCCCTCCCCTCCCCGGGAACAGTACGAGTGTTTAGGCTGTTGTTGCCAAATGAGCCAGATGTCAGGCCCTTTCCATCATAACAGTCTTTAACACCTCTCTCGCTCTGAATGATAATCACTTGGCTGTGGGGAGGAGGAGGGGTAAACAGTGTTACATCACACACCCCTGCCACATCTAAATCTGCTTCGACTCTGCTTCACACGAGAGGAGAAGGTGTTGGGATAATGGGTTGGTGCTGTTGAAAGGTCACAACCCTTTCTGTGGGCTTGCTTTGTATATTTCTGTAAAGGTTGCCCGAGGCTACCAGTGGTGAAATACAGTTTTTTAGTCTTTAGTGGTACCATACTGTACAGTAAGGTAGCCTACCACATTCTTCTTGTTGTATGTCCTTTCAAAGGAAGGTATTTGTTAGCTTAGCGGAGACTTGAGAGGGGCTACACTTTGTCCAGGCGGAAGAACACTCCAACTTTCAGCACATGCAATCGGTTAAAGTTTCAGGCCTCTTTGACAACACCTGTGTTTGTCACTGCTACACTGTAGCTATAGCAACAGCTCACATCCGTATGCCACAGTTGCCATTATAACCAATGATAATAATCGCCATAAATTGCAACGTTTTTTTTCCACCTGCCAAACT
>JAOEHI010020335.1:0-12500 GCA_025447815.1 Percopsis transmontana | reverse complement strand
GAGTGAAAAAGTGAATTTGATAATGACTTTAAATTACATCTCACTTACTGTGGGAGTTTTTTTTAAAAGAAAGGCGCTTTGCCTTCCTCTCCTCTCCATTTCACATTTAAGAGAAGTGCTAGTCTTAGTGTTACGATGATATTACTGTCAAAAACAGTACTGTGTCTACAACTGATACTTGCAGGCAACTTTTGCTATCCAGAAATGGTGATGACGTATATAAGTTGGTCTAGATGCACAAAAGAGGAATGCTTGCTTGTCCACAGGGACACATATCTCCTCAGTCTGGACTCAATCAAAAAGGATTCACAGAAAATACCTATTGTGCGTAATGCTATATATTAAAGGCACACTCCTTGATGTGTAACAGTACCCCAAATAACCCCAAATTTCTGCCCCGACTCGCTGTTCATGTTTGACCAACTGTCCACAAACATGTGGGTGGCTGTGTGGAGAGGTGTAGAGAACAGTGTAAGCCTATAGAGCTGTAGGGAGAGGAGTAGAGATGTGTGCCAGTCACTCGGCACTCAAGTGCGGGTGGAGTTTTAAACCAAAACACTAGTTTCAACCACAAGGGAAATTCCAGACCCAAATTAAGGGGCAACCCTTGAAGAATAATTTGCCAGCGCCTACTCGGATAACCAGCTCACATACAGTAGGAGTGCTTGCATCGTGCATGTGTCATTTCTGGATGCACACGAAAATGAATTGCGTCTTGTATTGTGATAGCAGAAGTCGCATTAACTGTCAGGTACGGCCACTGATGCATGGGTGTACACCATTAAACCCAGTCAGGCATTATTTGAAAAGAGATAACTCGAGTCCTGAGAGAGGCTTGCACAAAGTGAGATCTTTAAACCTCGTCTGGGAAACTACTGCAGTATGAATTAAGTTGTCAGGCTGTTTTCTTAGTTGAGGAATCGCAGGTTAGTCTGAGAATAAAAAGGAATGTGAAAATGTGCTTCATCTCAGAAGTACAACACAAACTTTGAAGATATCACATCAGTGTTTGTCTCGCAGACATTTTCTTCACAGCAGGATAATCTAGAATGTTGTGCAGGAATGAAAGCTTTGTAGCTAATTAGTTTAAGGAAAGAGTAGGAAGTTGCGTGGTGTTTACCAACCCATAGGGAGAGAGTGCACAAAGCACCAATACCTCTCTTTCTCTATTTTTCTTCATGTCTTTCTGTTTGTACGGGTTCCATTGTACAGACTTTGGGTTGTTTGTTTATTGGCTATGCTCGGAGCTCGGCGTGGATTAAGGTTATAACGCTAGTTGCTAAGTTGGGTCAGGCATTTGTGAAGGTTTCTTTGTGTTGTTGTTGTGTTTCTGAATTCGTAAACAGAACCTTATCAATAGCTCAGAGCAACAGACGAATGTGCCTGTGTGCTCAATGAGAAACACTAAACTCCACTGCCAGTATCAATATTAACTTTTTGATCAATCTCATGTAACACGGCAGCTTCTCATTTTGCTGTCTTTAGGCTAAATCACACCAGAAAGTCAAATATCATTGAGTGGAATTACTTTAGACACTATATTTCTGATTGAGCTTTTCAAGAAGGTATTATTTTGAACTTTAGCATCTGTAAAAGGGCAACAAGGTACAGTACTGTACAAGTCAAGACCAAGACTCCTCTCCTCTCCTCTCCTCTCCTCTCCGGGGTATATATTAAATAAGACAATGTCTTTGAGTACATCCCTTAAAAAGAGAATGCTAGTCACTCATCCCTCTATATTTTCTCTTCTTCTTCTTCCCCCCTCTCTCTCTCTCTCTCTCGCTCATTCCAACGCTCCTCTTCATTCCACATCCGAGATCTAAGCCCTGGCAGCGATTTTCATCTCTTTGTTGAAGCCCTCTCCCTCTCTCTCCTTTTTCTTGTTTTTTTTTTTTATCTGAGGAGAGCGAGCGCGGTGCAGACAATCCCAGGCAGGGGCAACAAGTCGTGTCATGACTGACCCCCAATTACCTCACCTCAGGCCTCCAGCACTACAGCCGGAGCTCACCCATCTGACTGTCTCTCATGCGATTCAGTTCAGTTCAGTTTATTTTAATTCAATTCAAGGAGTTTCTCTAACAGACCTATATCACTTGGAAGTGTCCTTGTGAAACTAGCCGTGGCAGGGTTTTTTGAGCCATAACAGTGAATCTGCTACCGACTAGGCCTGTGATATACAAGGAGTTTCAGATTGTAGTTTACACCGGCACGTTACTGGCACAGACCTAAATGTGAATTCCCCTATATATCTTTGTGAAAGACATGCGGGGTAAGGGGAGAATATATCCCGTAGTACACATTTCTTTGCATGTAGCGGTGTAAACATGCTAATCGACATGAGCACGGAACATTAATATATTGACCGCTCTGAGAAATTTTTTTGATAAGTTCTAGATATATTTTAATTTCAGTTTCAACTTCAGCAAAATAATTTCATGCACATTTATCACAAAATATACATTAAAGTTTGCCCTTTAACTAACAGCAGAACTAAATGTTTGATAAGAGGAGCAGAAAGCCCTGCTAGTACTTGTTCTTTTTGGCCGGGGAGGGGAGGGGGGGACACAGAGTGGAAAACACAGTGAAAGCATCAAGCTTTCTCAAAGCAGAGTTTCTTTTTTTGCTTTCACACCTACCGTGTTTGGTGTGCACCAAAAGCAAACTTTTTTCCTCAAGTCTGGATCTTCTTGAAAAGTGTGAAAACACACCTGCACTCATGTGCATACCAAACGAGCGAGCAACATGGGGTCTGCTTCCTAGCAATCTCTGCTCAAGCAGGTGTGAACACAGTTCTGTGATAGTCCGCACCAACCAGGATATCTTGGACCAATTAGAGGAAACGCAGGCTGTGAAATTTCGGTACAATATGATGGTTATATGCAGGGGGTGGAAATTCATGAGGAAACTGAAACAACAAGCCGTGCAAATTGTTCATAGTCCATAATTTTTCCGTGGGCAAGTGACCAACAAACACACATCCACGTGTGCACACAAAGAACTTACAATTCACACATTGGTGCACAATCTAACAATTGTAATGTGAAACCAACCTCACTAAGGTGAAAGAGAAGAGACGTCGTACAAAATATAACCACGAAGCTCAAACATAAAGACCAAACAGCCGTGAAAGTACCGCTAGACACCACACGCCTACGTGTAATAACCGACGCTTTGAAGAGCGAAATTAATGTCTATAGTGCTGTCATGCGTTTGCTGAAGCAGGAACCAAACGATGCAAGAGATATCGTTGGTTCCCGCTCCATTCAGGACAGCAGTGATCCAGCGCGAACCAGAGATGTTTAGACTAATGGGTGAACTTCAATATCAGCTTAGCCAGTGCTGTCAGACAAGTGCTGAAAAACTACTTCTATCCTCTGTCTACAATCGCCACAGTGCAACCTCACCGTCTGCACCATACACACACACACACACACACACACACACACACACACACACACACACACACACACACTGTACACACAGAATATACCAGTGTAACTCTCTCTCTCTCTGGTATTTTCAGATATTTCAATCATGTGCTCGGACACATGTAGCTGGCTCTCTCTCTCTCTCGCTCTCCCACACACACATGCATGCATGCAAACACACTTCATCTTTGCGGGGTTTGTCGTTGTTTAACCAGGTTTGGTTTAATCCACTCCCACACTGCCTGTTTAACATTATTATTTGGGACACAATGTCCTCTCTGGTTTTTATGTTTTTCTAGATTTTGGAAGAAAAATAAAACCCCTTACCTGGGCCTGCCTTGCCTTTTTGTAGAATATATTTTATTATCTGACACAGTGTTTTGTCTTCATGTATCCAGATTAGATATATACTCTCCTGTTCTTATATTCCGTCCCCTAACATCTCTGTGTGTGGATCAGAATGACCTCTCCCTCTGTCACCTTTCATCTCCTCTTCCCTTTCCTCTTGGTGTGATTTCTTCTCTCTCTCTTCCTGCCCTTTGTCTTCCAGACTGCCCCCTCACCCCACAGTGATCCTTCTTTATTATCTTCTGCTGCCATTTCACAGTCCAGGTGATCCCGCAATCCTTTTCTCCTCTCACAGTGCTTAAGGTGGATCGCACACACATAAACACCCACCATACACACACACACACACAGTCAGTGTAAGCTTGTAATAAACACACATTCATTCTGTGAACCATAAACACGGTGGTTCAGGCTGTCCAACTTGACAAACCATGACCTGTACAGCAAACAGGAGACAATGCAATACAAAGCTTCTTGCACATAATGACAAAATTCTAATTACATTTACAATTATATTTACTACAGTCACAAACCTTCACCAGCGTGTGGTGATAGCATTGCCAGTATTATTATGTACTGATATTGTCAGGAATATAAAGATTAATTCATCCATTCATTCATTCATTCAATTTACGTGCTGGAGGAAGGCCACTTTTGCACACAAGGTCAAGAGCAAGACCCACTTTGTGAGGTTGGACTGTTTCTACTTTACTACCTATCTTGTCAGAGTACATTCCAACATACCTTGTACCTGTTGTATAGCAAACGGCTCCATTGACCGCCTGTCAGCCTCCACGCCTTCTATTGACTGAATTCTGAAGAACATGCACAGACGTACAGTAAATGCGCGCGCACACCCACACACACACACACACACACACACACACACACACACACACACGACACGTACAAACTATATTATAATATATTTGCGGGTGTCTTTTGGGTTACAAAGTAAAATATAATTTTCTACCATTGACCATTGTGTGTGTGTGTGTGTGTGTATGTGTGCACACGTGTGGGGGCAAATCTCCTCTAGGTGCTGGATGCAACCACACAGGTCCATATACTATCACGCTATCTCCTCGGCCCAGAGGGAGGGTGACGAGGTTGTGATTGATTCTGTACTTGTACCGTTAATTCCCAATCGGCTTCAGCGGCTTGCTTCTGCCACAGTCACTTAATCAATGGGTGTCCTGAACAGGTGACATATGCACGCTCCACTGCCATGACCACACTGCCATCCGCCTCCGTCTCTATCTCTCACTGGGGCAGCACAGATAAGAACTCTGGAGCCACTTTATTTCTCCCCCGTCCTCTTCTGCTTTTTAAAAAGTCCTCTTTTCACTTTGGCTCCAAAGCCACTGCATCATATTCTAGTTTTTCCTCACAACCAAAAACATATATATATATATATATATATATTAAATGTTTGCAAGGACTTTAAGCGTCAACCCCTTAGTTAAGTTTTATTCATATTTGAATTGTAATGCAAGTGCCCTGTCATTAACAAGATTGTGTCTAATTTATTTGTCACGGTTTGGCGGGAAGGTGTTTTTTATTAAAGCGGTTTTATATGTCGGGTTATATTTGGTTTGGACATTAAAACCTGCTATTACCATATTGCTTAAAGGTTAAATGCGGCTAATTTCTCTCTCATCTTATATAAATGAAACAATATACTAAAATCGCATCAGCTATTTCAGAATAGAGTTCTAAAGAGCTCCGCTGTGAAGACTCCTAAAACACAAACCCAACTCAAAACACTTCCTGCAACCCTCATTTTGCAATGTCCTTTAACTGTGCATGGTAGCCGTCCTCTGTCCCACATTTCCTTAAGTGTGGACCAAAATGGCCGAAGTTAGACAGGCGTATATACCTGTAGAAGAGCGAGGTTGTTGTCAGAAATGTTACTCGATAGGGTGGACAAACAATATATATTTAGTGTTTATTATTACAGAAAAATAGAAGGGAATAAGGAAAATAACAATTCACACTTGGGTCAACTAAGGTCTTTGAATTGTAGCCTTTTTTATTTCTCTATCGTGGGCATTTAATGGTCGGGTCAAGAGTTAAATCAATGTTGTCCCCGATATGTTTTGAGTGCCCGTCGAGCCAAAATGAAAGGGATAGGGTCACAACATCAACCATTTGATCTTCTCTCTGCCTGTCTGTCTAGAAGACTCCTGATAAAAGGCTCAACCAAAGTCACCAGGACTTCTGAGTGTATGTGTGTGCGTGCCTGTGTGTGATAAGTGTCTCACTGGGTCAGATGGAAGGCTTCCCTGCGATGCTCTTGCTAGATAACGTTTGACTTTCCACAACTTTCACCCGCCCTCCTCTCTTCTGCTCTCATCTCCAATCCTCTCCTCACCTCTCCTCTTCCATCCATTAGTGTCAACTGCTTTTCTCTGTTGCAAACCTTCCATATATCCCCTCCTCTCCCCTCCTCTCCCCTCGTGATGGCAGGGGAGGGGCCTAGAGATCTAAAGGGTCTCTATTGAATGAAGTGAATTGAGACGGACCTCATCTGCATGCATGAGCAGCCCCCATAAAGTAACTACGCATATCAATCACTCTCTGCGTGACTCCGTGTTCCACGCGATTCATGACCTTCTGTGGGATTCCTAAGGCAGGACACGCACGCAGACACACACACACACACACATTTTACATCATATGCACTCTTACACATTATCTCTCTCTAAACGTCTCACACACACACACACACATTTTATATCATATGCACTCTTACACATTACCTCTCTCTAAACATCTCACACACACACGCACGCACACACGCTCACGCACGGTGCAGCGCTCTGTCAAGCTGTCACGGTGCAGTGACACTAGCTCCCCAGCCTCATCATTCGTTTTTGTGAGAGATGTCCTGTCTTCTCAACAAAAACAAACATGGCAGCCCGCCACAAATCTATTCATCAGGCGAGCCATGCGTCAGTAGTAATGTTTCACTTAAGGCTGATGAGCATTGATGAGTGTTTCAGGAAGTTTCCGATGCAAGGACAACATTTTGAATCCGCAGCGCCCAGAATGGGTTTCAAGTATGGATCAGCGGAGGCAGGTAGACTGTCAAACAAGACGCTTTCTTAAAGCCACGGTCATTTGACCAATTAAATGAATTGGCGCTCTGCAATTCTGCAATAGATGGAGTCTGTCTCTGTTTTACATTGTTATTTGTTATGAATATGACTGGAGTTGAACCCATATGCAAACAGACACATGGAGTCACGGTACAATAAACAGGTTTAATGTGTGGTATCAGATTAGTCCAGATAAAGAATATTAATTCCAGTCCAGTGGTGTGAGCAGGTTCGGGGTTTCAGAGCGGGAGTGGGTCCTAGGAAGTTCCGGGGTGCGGCGGAGACGAAGTCCGGTGGTGTGTTGGATAGCAGGAGTGAAGGATGGCCGGAGTCAGGTTCTGGTAGAACTGGTATACAGGAATAAGCAGGTTAGGGCAGGTGGCAGGTAACAGGTACAAGGTACAAGGTACAAGGTACAAGGTACAAGGTACAAGGTACAAGGTACAAGAAAGGCCAAAACAGTTAGTTCCGACTAACTGTTCTTGTTGTCTTGACTATGATCTGACACTTAGTAGAAGGTTGACCGGGCATATAAAGCAGATAATGATGAGGTAGATGGACTGCAGCTGTGAGCCTGCCACCCGCACACCAGGCTCCACTCCTGCAATTAGTGAAAGAGGGGGGGGGACACTGAGAGCTAACAGTTATTCATAGGGACTTTTTACAGTTATTTAATCATTTCATACATTTACATTTGCAATGGCTTGTTTTATTTATTTTTATGTTCTATGTATTATATTATTTTATGTCCTTTCTCTTACTTTATGTGAAGCACTTTGTAAACTGTTAAAAAAAAAGTTATATACAAATGATCGTGTGTTTGCGTGTCAAACAGCCACGGAAAGAAGATAATAATCGTCGATACGGTTTAATTTTGAGTACACACATTTTCAATTTAAAATACAAACTGTTACACCATGTAGACTTTATATAAGTACTCTTCTCCACAACAATCCCCCCAAGGAAAGCTGTAGTCGGCATATTGAGCTCTTTCGTGGAGCAAAGTATCATCTTGAGACAAGCTGTTAGGACAGCAGTGTAGAAACAAGACAGGCTTTAGTCAAAGGTTAGTTTTATGCTGTTATGATCACGCCTGTGTGTGTGTGTGTGAATCTGCTGTGATGTTGTGTTTGACAGAATTCATGAGATTCCTAAGGCGAGACGCGGATGCAGACATCTGCGCACCCATAACACACACGCACGCGCACGCACGTGCGCACACACACACATACCAAAAGACACTCTTAACATTTAAAATTTTAAAACAATACGTATAGGCACACATTCTGTGCACCATTACGTCATGCTGTCAAGGTGTGTGTGTGCGTATGTGTGTGTGGCTGCCGGCTGCTGTCTACCAGAGCCTGCTTTATCCCCCCCCCTCTCTCTTATCCCTTCCCACGCTCCCTCTTTCCCCTATAATTCTCTTCTCCTGCTGTATCTCTCCGTCTCCCGTCATACTGTACCACGTCTCTCTCTCTCTCTCTCTCTCTGTCGTGTGTTCTATTTGTTATTGACTTCATTCTGCTGTTTTTCTTTCATCGTCGTTCAATTTCCTAATCCAATCCCCGGTTGCACTCCTCAACTCTTCCTTTCCTTCATCGATTTTTCTCTCTCTCTCTCTCTCTCTCTCTCTCTCTCTCTCTCTCTCTCTCTCTCATCCACACCTCCCGAGCACCTCTTCCCCTCTCCCTCTTTTCGCTCGCTCCCTCCCTCCCTGCTGAGGTCCGTCAGACAGCGGGATCCGGCGGTGTGCCAGCGGCAAGAGCCGGCAGAGGACTCACTCTGTCCGACCTCCCCTCCCTCTCCGGAGAGGGAAACCAGCGGCGGCGTGCTAACAAGCTGTAAGAAGACAATTACTCGCCATTTATTTCAGCTCCCGGTCTGTCTGAATTAGCCCGGCGCACCTCCGGGAGACAGCTCTGTTCTCCGACGCCCTCAAAGTATTTTTGACACTTTAATGTGTTCTGCCGTCAGACAGAACGGTACACACACACACACACACACACACACACACACACGCACACGCACACGCGCACACACACACACACACACAATAGCCAGGAGGTTAGAGGGAAACAGGCTGCTGGTTTGCTAATAGAAGCTCGCTGCTTATAGCCAGGCTTTAATGGAAAGCAGAAATGTTCTCCTTTACCTGAGCAATGTACATCGGAGTGCCTCCAAGCAAGGTACTCAACACTCAGTGGCTCTATATCGGGGTTGCTCAGAGCAGAATGGTAGAAGCGGTGGCACATAATGGTGTGTGCGTTCCTGTTTTGTGACACAAGTGTGTTACTAATAGCAAACATCTTTCCCAGATAAACAAAAAAAATAAGGCTTAGTTATTTTACAGAAATGTTTCGCACCAGGTTCTTCTCCAAGCGTAAACATATGTTTTATTTCTATATTTTATTTTATTTTGCAAGTTCACCATCACGCCACTCAAGTATGAGGCGGAGGACAGAAGGAGAAACATGAAGTGAGACATCAAGCAGAATGTGTAAATGGTGAAAGAGGTGCGCTCGCACGGTGAGAAATGGTGTGCACACATTGAGGTAAAAAGGTGCAGAGCTGTGTTGGTGTGTGTTTGTGTGTGTATGTTTGCAATGAAGGAGCAGTAATATATGCTAAGTAAGTCTTTGGCACAGTAATGATGAATGGCTGAGTGCTCTACAGACAATCTCCTCACACAACCTCATTCATGTATTCAAATTGGTGTTTAGGACACACAGACACACAAACACACACACTCACTCACACAATCACTATTCATATATCTTTCACATGTACATTCACATACACATTAATCTGCTCAGACGAACACACACAGGCGATAGCATAAGGCAATGTTGCCGATATATTACACATCTTCACTGTTGTTTTTTCAATTAATCTCTACATAATTATTTTAGGAACAAAGTCATTTTTTAGTTGATCAATTGGGGGGGGGGAAGTGTGTTTTCCAAGGGCAACAAGATGATTTTTAAAATAAATGTATTTAGTTTTTTATTATGCTATGCTATGTAGCATCTTTAATTGTAGATGTGTCTACAGTTAATTTCTTAATGGACCTAATGATACAAATCTGCTATCTTTATATTGACATGTTTATAATGACTAGGCTTTGAAAAATATATTTTCTAAGTCCTTTATTCCAAACCAATCAGCAAAGGTTAGAGCAGGTTCCAGACAGGGAACTGTTACAGGGTGTATTTCTAATTCTATTCCTTTCTTTTTCTAAGCATCTAGAGCTTGAACGATTGGGCGTTAGTGCTAGTTTGTCTAGTCAAATTAAAGTTTAAGGTGAACCAGCAGCGCGCTCACTTCCTGTTCCATAATAACAGTCGCAAAAGGGAGACAGCATTTGTTCTCCCTGTGCCAATCACATCACTGCGCCTCCCCCCCTGTCCCCAAACCTTTCTCTGGGGTCACACGCTCCTCTCTGCACTTTCCTCTCCTTACACGCTGTTACTCACCCTCTGTCTGCCTCTTCCCCCTCCACCCACCTGTCTCTCTTCATCACGGCTGAGATGAGGCCGTCTGAGGAGTCTTGCACGCAAGCCAACCCTCCTCCAGGGCCAGTGCTGTGCGGTCAGAGTTAGACATTTACAGGGATCCTCAATTATAAATGCAAATGGTCCATCTATTAGTAACACACAAGCTATTGCAGCTGGCTCAGGTGTTGTAAAGTTGAGCTGGCAACTGGCTGATTTTATTTTGTATACACGGTCATTAAAGCCACGAGAATCTGTTGTCCAAAACTTTCAGCGTCACCCAAATGTTTCACATCCGCCTGCTGCGGATGTGAAACAGGATTTTTAAAAGCATTTTTTGCAGGTTCTGTAGACACGGTTGCTAATCTGGTAAATCATGCACGCGGAACTAACTAGCAGCATCTAGAACAAGCTTTCTACTGCTAAACATATGTAGCTAAATCTATATTTTGGTTTCTCTCCCTCTGTGTGTATGTGTGTGTGTGTTTGTGTCTGTCACGGCTGTATGCGTATCCCTGTATGTGTGTGTGTATGTGTGTGTGTGTTTGTGTCTGTCACGGCTGTATGCGTATCCCTGTATGTGTGTGTGTGTGTGTGTGTGTGTGTGTGTGTGTGTGTGTGTGTGTGTGTGTGTGTGTGTTCCCAGCCCCGGCCAACGCCCAGATTGTGCACTCAGGCGCGGCGTGTAACGTCAAGGAGGATAACATCAGCGAGAGAATCTACACAATCAAGGAGGGAGACACTCTCATACTGCAATGTATTGTTAAAGGCCACCCGCGACCACAGGTAAGCCCCGAAGCCACCGGCATCAGCTGCACACGCCCTCCATAACAGACGGTGAAGGGTCACTGCTCGCTTTGTGTCCGCAAATGTCCTCGCAGTGGAAACTTGTGTTAGAAAAGCTGCGTTGCCAGCGCACCTGAGTGCCCAGTGGATCGCACTGCTCTCTACTCCCCCCCCACTCCATCCCACACTGCACTTATATCAAAAGTGGTGTTTTAAATTATCCAACCCCAAGCCATTGTAAATGTCCATGCAAATCACCTTCACGAAGGTAGAAAATACAGTGCATATATAACCACTATCATATCTATTCATATATATTCATCTATTCGGCTTTGTTACGGCAGTTAAGGGGCAGCGTGTCCCATTTTCTACTGGTCCCAGAGCACACGGCACTTTGAGTCCTAGGGCTAGGGGTGGGTTGGGATTTGCCCAATGTTTTCCGCGTGCTGGAGGCAACCCAGTTGTCAAACACAAGTGCAGTATATACTGCAGCTGCTCAGTTAAGTTATACTCATGCTTGTGCCACCTGATAACTGAGCCAATACTTGGATACAGCTGCTGGCTCTGGACCGCTCCAACCCCAGGGCGGCCTTGCCAGCCTCTCCTCACCGGTGCCAGAGACTGTATGTCGCAATCACTGTTTAACATTGTTCATTATTGTCCACTTTATAGAATACCAGAGGTTACCGTTTCTGGAGAACTGAACCAACACTGTTATATTACAGCAGCAGACAGTGTGTGACCTTCAGTGGGCATCATAGACCTTTACTGTACATTGAGGGATCTCCTGGTAATTATGACAGACCATGTTCATTGCTGGCCCTGCTTGGTTAGGCAACAGATAAGGACATGGGCTTTTAAGACTTAATATACAGTACGTACGTGAACACACTAACACACAAACACACAAACACAAGAGTTAGAATGTAGCTTTTGCATTTGTCAGCATTGTACAACTGGTTTCCTGGTTTGTGCGTGTGCGTGTGCATCTGCGTCTGCGTGTGTGTGTGTGTGTGTTTGTGTGTGTGTGTGTGTGCTTGCGCTTGTGAGAAAAGCAGTGTTTCTCATGAGTAGGCCTACATGCCCCCTGGAAATGCTGGCATTACGTTAGTATGGACAAAACAAGGTGTCTTTTTGCATGATGAGATTAAGGACATAATAACCAATAAAGTGATTGATCAATCAATAAATCAATAATTTATTCAAGCTATATGTCTGTCTGTAAGGGTGCTCGTCTGTATTACACACACACACACACACACACACACAAAGTGAGAGAGAGAGAGAGAGAGAGAGAGAGAGAGAGAGAGAGAGAGAGAGAGAGAGAGAGAGAGAGAGAGAGA
>JAOEHI010020324.1:0-20580 GCA_025447815.1 Percopsis transmontana | reverse complement strand
TATGTCTATGTATCTGTCTGTCTGTCTATGTATCTGTTTATATGTCTATGTATCTGTCTGTCTGTCTATGTATCTGTTTATATGTCTATGTATCTGTCTGTCTGTCTATGTATCTGTCTGTCTGTATATCTATCTGTCTATGTATATGTCTGTATATCTATCTGTCTATGTATATGTCTGTATGTCTATCTGTCTATGTATCTGTCTGTCTGTATATCTATCTGTCTATGTATCTGTCTGTCTGTATATCTATCTGTCTATGTATATGTCTGTCTGTATATCTATCTGTCTATGTATATGTCTGTCTGTATATCTATCTGTCTATGTATCTGTCTGTCTGTCTATCTGTCTGTCTATGTATCTGTCTGTCTGTATATCTATCTATGTATATGTCTGTCTGTATATCTATCTGTCTATGTATCTGTCTGTCTGTATATCTATCTGTCTATGTATCTGTCTGCCTGTCTGTCTGTCTAAGTATCTGTTTATCTGTCAATGTATATGTCTGTCTGTATATCTACCTGTCTATGTATCTGTCTGTCTGTCTGTGTATCTGTTGATTTATCTTTCTGTCTTTCTGTGTATGTCTGTCTCTGTCTGTGTATCTATCTTGTGTATATGTCTGTCTGTATATCTATTTGTCTGTCTGTCTATGTATCTATCTGTATCTTTCTGTCTGTCTGTGTATGTCTGTCTATCTGTCTATGTATCTCTCTGTCTGTGTATCCATCTATGTATCTGTCTGTCTGTATATCTGTGTCTGTCTGTCTGTCTGTCTGTCTATGTATCTATCTATCTGTCTATGTATCTGTCTGTATATCTATCTGTCTATATCTGTTGCAGGTCAGTAGAGTCTGTGATGGGGGTTGGGAATGGAGGAGGAGTCTTCAGTATTTTACTGACAGGGACTCTGTATTTACAGGTACACACACACACACACACACACACACACACACACGTCAACACCTGGCTGACAGATGAGCGTCTAAACCTTCCTATTATGTGTAATCATGTGCTGCCAGGCCTGATAGTTGCACCCAGAGTGAACGATGCGGGCGAGCGCTTAGCCTGTTGACAGGCCTGACAGATGCGTGATGATTGAGAGGCAGGCGGGGTCTCAATCATAAACACACACTGGCTTTTTATCAACACACAGCTCTTATCTGGTCATAATAAATATATTTTATGAATATAATGTCTTTTATAGTAGCAATAGTACTAGTGGCAAGAAGGAATAGCACTTGTACGTGTAGTAATATTTGATATAGTAGTGTTCAGCATGGTCTCATTGACCATTCCCAGTACATCCAGAGTGCATAGCATTCTGGGTATTTTGGAATTGGCCAGACCTTTGTTTAGTCTGTCCTCATCTTTTAGTTTATGGAACAGTGCTTTAAACATCAATCACACACGGACATGGGAACGCTGAATATATAAAGAACTTTCTCATAAAGAATTGCTGTTATTTATTACTGATTAAGCTACATAATATTACTCTTCATGTTACCATTTTTACTAACAGCAGACGCATCAACATCACTTTTGAGTGATGTTGAAGCAAAAAGATTTACTCAAGAGTCAGAGGCCGGACAACAACATTTAGAAAATATATTGATATTGACTGCAGCATTAAAGCTGCATAGGATAAGGTTAATGTGGTACATAAAGCTACAGCTACAAACATACAGTGTGCAGTTGCATCTCGTGACCAGAGAGGGCACCAGTTTACCAAGTTATTGTATGGAGCTTTAAAGACTTGCACTGTCTGCTACTTATGAAATGGTAGCTATGTATGTAATCAGTTTTCCCAATTTTGTTATCAGGGAATACCCCCTGTCCAATCAAATGACTTGCCTGGAACTAAATAACCACTTTCCCAGCACGTGTGATTTGACCTTTAACTCTGTGTGTTCTGATTGTTAGGTTGGAGAATATGTGTCAGTGTTTGTTGACAACGCTACTGGATCAGTCATCAGTGTTCTCCAAGACTCACTCTTTTCCGGAGTTCTGCTGGGAATCTGACAGCATGCATGCGAAGACACGCAAGCACACACTCACAATTTAAAAAAAAAAAATAAACCACTGCACTCATCCACACAAAGAACCCACACACAAGCATATAGACAGATACATATATGCATGTATGCATGCATACACACAGATATTTAGCAATATCGATCTCAGAAATTACAGGGACAAGACTGTTTATTGGAATACAATATAGTTGTCTAGAGCAAGGGGTCTCAAATTGCCAGACCATTATAATATGCCCTCCCAATTTGATGTTTTCTGGTTAGTAATGCTATAGCCCATTATACATTGAGAATCATAAACAGGAGCCTATCAAGGCTCTAGAAATACAGTTCAAAGAGTGTATAGCTCACAATAATAAATAATGTGACTTGTTTTTTAATCATGAAGTGTGATTTGGCATGCATAAAAACATCTATTTTGTTCAAGTGATAAACCACACACACACACACACACACACACACACACACACACACGCACACACACACACACACTCCACAACAGCAGGCAGCAGTATTGTCCTTATTCTGTCTGTACAGATGTATTTTTCTATAAGTTTAAAGAGTTATTTTTTACAACATGCTATAAGATTATTTATTCTCGTTTGAATGTAACAGAAAGAAATTGTAAACAAATTTGCGTATAATTAAACATTTGTATCTGTTAACCTTTGAGTTGCTGTTCTATAACACCGTATAAACACAGACAAACCGTACAGAGAAAATAGTTGCTTTTATTGCTGACATGCCAGGAATACACACACACACACACACAAAACCCCCGCCTTTCACAAAATAACCTCTCTCTCTCTGAATACACACAGTGTTCTGGAAATGGATTGCAGTGAGATCATCAAGCTTATAAAGTGGCGCCTTATGCTTGGCAAGGGGCCATGCAATTAAACACACGCACGCACGCACACACACACACACACACGCACACACACACGGTCTGTTACCGTACAAGGCGTGCTTGCTGTCAGGCAATGTGCCGACAGAATAATGAGAACTCTCTATGGCCTACTTACTATGTGACAGACTCACTGAAAGCATGGCTCATTAGAATCATACACACACACACACACATACATCATGCACTGAACTGCACACGTATGCAGGAACATGCACGCATCCATTTAGCACACACACACACACACATACACACACACACACACACACACACACACACACACACACACACACGCACACACACACACACTGAGTCATAGTTTCCAGGTAATTAAGTATTAATTGGACATGTCAGCTTGGCCCTAACCTGCTGGGGTACAATTATGCTTTCTTTTCATGTTATTGCTTTCTTCTGCCTCCTAGATACACTAAGTAATAATGTTTAGCAGTTATTCAGTTTGTGCATTATAATGGTAGCTAAATTCTGGACTCTTCTGACTTTTAACGAGACACTTTGTATAGTTTCTTATTACAATAGAATTTGAACTAATTCTATGGTTGATGGTCATATTTAACTGAGGCACTGCCCTGATTGACCAAAACTCCAGTCACGTGAGCTGTCACTCACCTGACTGGGTGGGGCTTAGTATTATATTGTGACATCACATTCTGACAGAAATCTAAATGACTTGTTTCAGAACATCCATATTTTATGCCAAACCCTCAAACCTCCTGATTCACATGTTTTGCAGCTGAGATTACTAAATGTCCATGATATGGGATGTTTAAAGTAAACTTTAAAACATCATGCATCACATCTGTGATGATAACCTTATGCTAAGAGGTGGGAGGGGGAGTTAACATTAAGATTTTCAATACATTCATCATGGATTATACAGTACCCTCATATAATTACTCACAGTCAAAGAGGGCTGGAGGCAGGAACATGTCTTATTCAGACTCTTATTCTGCTTTGGGAGGCCTTTACACCAAGTTCCTTTTAAAACAACCTACAATAAATTGATCAGATATTGATAAGAGCAGATATTAAGGACACAAGGTGAGCTTGCGAGTCATGTGATTTCTGGCAGCGTACTCTTGCAGCTCTGATATGAAACTCTGAAACTTGATAGCCGAAAATGACAACCGGAAAAAGACTGAAAAAAGCCTACTCATATTTGCGAGACGTGGAAGCAGCCGAGCTATGCTAGCTGAAACTTTTATGGTAAGAATATTAAACTATTTTAGGCTGGTATTTGAAGTTAACTTGAATAGTCAATTTATATTTTCTTATGTTACTCGGAGACAGCCAGACAGCACATAGAACCGTGCACCTGTACGCTTTTTGTCAGATTGTCTTCTTCAGGTTGTCATTTTCGGGTATAGATTTTCAGAGTTTCAGATCAGAGCTGCAAGAGAACGCTGCCGGAAATCACGTGACTCGCAGGCTCACAACTGTGTGGACAGATCTCTGAAAAGTGGGTGTTGTAAACTCATCTCTGAAAATACAGTCTGTAAATTAAATTTATTTATAATGTAAATAATGCATTTTAGGCCTGAATTCCTAGAGGAACAAAGTTTGGACCCATAATGTTGCAGCATTGTCTTTATCGACACCTAGTGGTTATACCAAATAGTAGGCCATTCTGTTTTCACTTAAGTGACATGTTTCAAACAGTCTAATGTATTAATGAGAGATTTAGACATCTATTAAGTCACATAGATATAATGGTCTTTATATTAATGTTCAGTCATAACAAACAATATCCTAATGTCTTATAATAATGGTTCTTAAACAGATGCTTTAGGGCAATGGTATTAAAATATCTGATATGTAACTAAAAGTGTCTCATAGGGGTGTAAAATATGACACATTATTAAAGGTGCAGTAAGTAACTTTTAATGTAATCTGGTGCTTACAACTAAAACATTCAGGATTTCTACAATTTCAGTGCTCCCCCGCAAAATGAGCCACGATCACACGTGTGTTCTTTTCTACGACATTTATCTCCCACAACTTAACTTGGTCACAATCTGAGGCTCACGTTTCTGAACCCCTTTTTTGACCTCTTTGCTTGAGTCAACGGTGACATCAACGGGGACTTTGGAATTTGAAATAAAGTCTCGAAGGGGACCTGCTGCTGTGACGTCTTCCGTGTCGTCCGTGGCGTCAGAGGTGGTAGAAACTCATCCTGAGGTGCTACTTTGACGGTGTTTTTCCCGTAAAGTCTCTTCTCGTACGTCATTAGCTGGTCCCAGAAGCCGACGTTCAGCCGCACGTAGGGCCGGCTCTCCTGCACCCAGGAGTGCGCTTGGCGCAGCGTCACTCCACGGTAGCGCATAAGGTATGCCATGACCAGTGCAGGCGAGCGGCTCATGCCCGCCGCACAGTGCACCAATGTGCCGCCCGTGCCGTTCCTGTGGATGCGTTCGGCCACACGGTCGAAGTGGTCACTGAGGCGCGCGCTAGGCAAGTCGGAGACGGGCACCCGGAGACACTCCACACCTGGGTACGTTGGGCAGGTGTGGCTCAGCGTGGCGTTGACGATCAGGGTGATTCCCTTGCGAAAAACTAGCGCCTGGTTGAGGGGGGCGTCTGCTCCGCTGAGGTAGAGTGTGGGGGTGATCTGGGAGACAGACATGTCTGGCTAGAGGAGGGTAGACAAAACACGGCTAAAGCCAGTGGTTGGCTGTGTGCACTAAATACAAATACATACATACATACATACACACAAAAAAACTTGTAGCGTATATTTGTTGGCCAAAGGGGGCAGAGTGAAGTTAAGATAGGTTCCCTACAACACCACACACAAAAGTGTGTTCATGGTGAATGGAGACACTAATTTACACTAGGCCTACATATGGAAATAATTATGACTAATGATATTAGATCTTACACACTACAACTTCAATCAATTAATATCATAGCGTCAATTGTTCAGGTTACCTTTTTAAAAAATAACTTTTTATAATTCCTTCCTGTTTTGGATTTGGTCGAATTAAACACTAATATACAGTATCAGTCAAATGTTTGGACACAATGTCCCATTAAAGTGGGACATTGTGTTTCTTAAAATACAAATGACGTGCTTTTATACAGATCATTTCCATCATCAGGCTGAATTATGGCAAACATATTTAGCCCCAAACAAATCAAGCTGCCCAAGCAGGCCTTTCTGTCATAATTCAGTAAATCATATTTCAGTTCATCACCAAATGCAAAAAAAAACCAGTGCTGACAGGACAGACCCAATGTGACCGTCTGTCAATTGTGACATGATAATCAGTGGGTTTACATGAAACTAAAAGCACATATGACTTTGACATAACATTCTGTTCCGGTTTTTGTACAGTATATGAATAAAACGTGTTTGTTTGTGTACAACACATATGTGATATCTGTGTATGGTAATGTGACTAGCTGCAAAATGTGTATGATTCTTATGTATGTTAGGTAATTGTTGTGTATGTAATGTGTATGTGTGAGACATAATAATTATTATTATTATGTCATTGTCTGTCCTAACATAGCAATATGTAATTACTATGTTAACATAGCTGTATGTACTGTTTAGGTGGTATCCAAGTGTGTGTGTGTGTGTTACCTGGTCCCTGTTCTCTGTAAGTCTGCTCTTTAATATTCCGACCGCTTATTACTGTTGGAAGAAAAGGCCAGTACTGGTACACCCCCTCACCAACCCGACCCCCCACATTCCCTTAAAAGACTCTATGGGTCAGTCTGCCAACCAATGAGGGAACAAGTTAAAGAAAGCTCCAGACCAACAGCTGGGGTTCACATGAAGCTATGTCCCCTAGTGGTGGAAAATGTATACACACCTGCCTGCTCTTGGCTCCAGAGTCTCGTGGCTACTGATCTATGTTCTATGGGTTCAGGTTACTGTATGCACTTTTCACCAACTGCTGAGGACAACATGGGGCGGGGGGGGGGGGCTTCTCAACATTCATCTAATAAAAAATTATATTGTGGTCAATAAAACAAAATGCATTTAAATCTAAATTAGCATGACAACATGCACAAAACAGTAGAAAATGCATCGTACGAAAGTCAAAGAATTTCCCTTTTTATTTGCCATAGTCTCTGTCTGCCTTATACACTTTGATGAAGCCACTGTGCTGCTATGCGTTGCATCTTGCTTCCCACTGCAACAGACAGACAGCCACAAGCTTGCTTGCAAATAACCGTGCAGTACAACCGCCACTTGCATTTACTTATATGTATTTTTTTATACTACTTTGTTATCTCTCCCCTCGCAACCCGCACAAGTAGGCTACACGAATGACAGAGATTGTCGATTGCGGCCAAGGAACGCCTCGTCAAACAGCTGATTCCTATTCCAGTTGTCCAAGCCTGCCAACTTATAGTGAGTGTGATTGGCCGAGCGGACCACTATTCGCATCCCAGACAAACAATATTTTATATACCCAGAGTCATCCTCACCCGGGAGGCATAGGAAAAGACAATTTTGACCTATGTTTGTGCATTGTTCGGTGTGTTCCTAAGGAGCTAGGTAAGATTTACACCCTCATCACATAGTAGTGATTTGTTAAACACACTAGGTAAGAGGTGAGTGCCAACTGTTGTATTTTTGCTCATTGACAGAGTAGTTTATTTTTTACTTTTTATTAATAACCCAGAGCAACTCTTAGGAGGTATTTTATTTTATTTGGTACCACCTAGTCCTTTTCCTACCCCGGGTTTATCCTTCTGATACACTTAAACATAATTATTTCAACCAAAACCTAGTAAATGTGTCTTACTTTATCTGCCCAACTGGCCTTGTGCTAAATGTCCCTAAAACCCTTAGACCAGCACCTGGGAGGTAACACTGACTAACCTAATCATTGTGGTTGGCTATTAGCGGCATTTTGTATGCTCTTACATCCTATGCCACTTTAAATTCATCAACAGGGGATGTGTTGGTACGTAATCTACACTACACATTTCACAATGTTTAAAGAAGTAGTCTCACACAAGGTTTAAAATGTAAATAAAAAGCCAGTTCAGTGAGCTACAGTGTAGCACTAGAGTGCCTCTTTTTCACCAGCATATATTTTTCCTTCTCTGTGCTTAATCGGTAGTCTCATAATCATAATTGTGACCACACACTGTCTGTTTAAATTCTTTACCATGGTGATAACTATAAGAATACGTAGTTATTAATCATTGTAATATTGAAATTACTTAAAATTAGCTCCATCGTGATAGATGCCCCTTTTTACATATGAGCCCCTGCGGAACTCTGCACGTCCCTGTTCAAGAGCCTAAGGATATAAATCTTTCAACTGTAAAGTATATAGTATAACATAATGCAAATGAATACAAAAACTACCACCATGCAGCGTATCCCTATGCCCGCCTCAATCACAGAAAGATAATATATTTTATAGATAATTCTGTCGATGAATTTACACTCCAAATCTGTGGGTGGAACCCTGATTAACTACCGCCGTAATTCACTGGTGACTACGTCATTTAGATGCGACGCCTTTGATGACGTCGACCTCACGGTCTAGTTTGTCAACAAACCCAGATGTTAGCTCGCTGCCATGGCGGAATTAAACCGACAACTTCAAGAATATCTGGCGCAGTCCAAAGGTGGCGCTAAGACCATATCCCAGTCTAGCTCCAGCACAAAGATAGACATGAACGAGGCAGACTCGGTCCCGGGCAGCTGGTTCGGGAAGTGGTCTAGTCCGTTCTCTGGATCCGGAGGTCGGGGGACCTCAGCGGGCCATACCTCAAGCAGCGGTTTTTCCTGGCCCTGGTCCGCGGAGCCAGATCCCTGTTTGCCCGGGATGAGTCGCAAACAGCGGCTCGTGGCTTTCGGCGTGTGCATCGCCTTTTCGGCGCTTTGTTTCGGACTGTCGGCCCTGTACGCGCCGTTGCTGCTGCTCTATGCCCGGAAATTTGCCCTCCTCTGGTCGCTTGGGTCGTTGTTCGCGCTAATGGGAGCGGCGATACTCCGAGGTCCGAGTAAGATCATCGGGTTCCCCACCCCAGGAGCCGCGGTGTACCTGTGCTCCTTGTGCGGGACTCTGTACGCGGCTCTGAGCCTCCACAGCACCGTCCTCACTGCGCTGGGAGCCATCCTGCAGATCGCAGTTATTGTCGGATACGTGGTTTCCCTGTTGCCCGGGGGAAGCGCAGGGATACGGTTCGTGGGAGGGATGGCAGCGTCCGCTATCAAACGGACCGTAACTGGAAAAACAATGCCAATCTGATCAAGCTTTTAATTGACTCGACTGATCTGATAGATCCCACGGCTAATTCACCATCCCAAAGGACCAAATAAACCTAACGATATTTCTCATGAGGACGACTAGAACTGAGCACTTAGTTCCGATGTACACGTTGAATATTGTATTCTTTCCATTAATGCAGTTCTCATTCAATATATTTGGGTGAAGAGGAGCCACAAGAGGTAAATACCGAGGTGGACGGATGTGAAATAGCTAGTTCTTTTTTCTGACTCTAGTATCCAAGTCTCAAATTAAAGTTTCTTCAATAAATTTTGACCCTTGACCTTACTTGCAGCTTTATTGTAATTTTGTTTTAAGATTAGGGATTAATTTTGGTTTTAATATAGAATGCTAGTGACGTCACCTAGTATAGGCCCAACTGTCTGTCAAACTGGTCTTGCTCATGATAAATCAGTGTGAAGGACTGCACCCAACTGTAGATTAGATGGGGAGCTTCAAATTAGCTTTAAACCTGTAATACTAGTCACATTCAGTGAGTTTTCAGGAAGTGGGTCATTTAGAATATGTCAAGACTGTAAATAGTCTTTCACTATGTAATAGTGTACGTGTTCTACAGGTTTCTCATTCCTGTAGGTTATTAATTGATACTAGCTCAACATTAGAAAAAGGGCTTGGAGGCTTAAATTGTGGTTCACCATGAGACCCTATAGATTTAATACAAAAATACCATGATCATTTCCTAGATTGGGTGCATTTAATTTCTTGTAAGGTAAAAAGGTCAAAGGAAGTAACTGCCCTAGTCCCACAGCAAAGAAATCAGCCACAAACAAATTTGGTAAACATTGCACAAATTCTATTGTAGTTTAATCTTATACAAAATGGACAAAAACAGGAACAACCTGAAGACAAAACTGTACATTTACAAACAGAAGAGGGACACCTTAATAATTTAAAGATGCCTGTTGATGATGCAGAGCATTTATCTTTCTCCATTATTGTACATTAAAAATTTAACTTAAATAAACAGGGCTGATAACTCGGAATGACATTCAAAGCCCTGTTCTCTAGTTGGTTTATTATCCCATCAGTGAAATTAGATGTGTATCTGCCCAGTGCTTTCTCCAGTATGAGGCATTTCAGGAAAGTCCATTTCTCTCGCCAAACAAACTACAACAATTTCCAAATACAACTGTCACAGTCACATTTCTTGATGTTACAGTTTAGTCCAGTTTTGAACCTGTGTCCTTTTAAATTCTCAATGACTGTTTACACACCACAATTTCTTTCAGAACGTCAATAACCCAAATTTCAAAACTCCAAATTACAGTGGAATATGACAAACCCCGCTATAATTTGGAATGCTGACATATTACGAGTTTGGAATGTGGACATTTTCCTAATAATACTGGACTATGAGTGCATGTAAACATGGTTACTGCTATAGACAGAAACTGCATGTGACCTGATTCCACTTTGGCTTTAACACCCTTGCTCATGCTAGGCAGTCCAATTGGAAAACACTAGGATGTTATAACTGCAATGTTAATATATGGAGCAGATATCCACGATTTAAACTTGTATTCTTAATTGATTTAAATTTTAGCAGGTGTGTGCAAACACAAATGGAAGCAAGTGTACCTTTTTCACAACATAGAAATAATCCAGGTCACTCCTGGTTACTGTGGGTCTCAAACCAACAGTAAAGGTGAGCAGTTTGGAGATGACCAGCATGTGAGCCCCATACACCAGCAGCTTCACAGCCCGAGCCTCTGGTCTGGTGAATTTCCTTTAACTAAAGCCTACACTCAAGACAGGTCATTTGTCACATGTCAATATGACACCCACAGGGTGTCAACCCTCAAGGGTTTAAAGTGTAGAGGTGTGTGTAGGCGGAGCTCGTCGTCATAGGGATCCAAACTGGACATGTGAATTCATCAACCGGACAAGACAGTCTCAGTGGCGTTCATGAGTTCAGTATTAAACCTCCTTTCATCCACCCTCTAGTCCCAAACACAGATGGGAACCCCCCTCCATCAGAGGCTGTCTGCTTTGTGCTCTGGAGGGTGGAGGAGCATGTTGGGTTTAAATTCAACACTACCGCCCACGGCCTCCCCTGGGGGCTCCTCTGGGCAATCCTCTCCTAGGAGGAGGCCCCGCACCTCCGCTGCCTGGACCCCAGCCCCCTCGACCTCCTCGTCCCGATGGCCCGTAGCCTCCCTCGTCCCTCTGAGGTCGACCTGCACCGAGGAAGAGAGATGGTTTTATCAGGTCTATCAACTATATCACATTATACATAAAACATTCCATATTATGTTATTTGAAATGGGAGATGAATAAAGGTCCTCCATTTTATTCACATTTTCCCCAGTTGTGGGGCATTTCTGTGACTGTTGCATTTGCATTTGATGGGCAGCCATATTAGAATGACATCAGGTTTTCACATCCTAGTGTTACTGTGGTTAACAAGCTAACAAGTTCAGCTAAAACAGCAGGTAGCAAATAACTAAAAGTTACAAAATAGTCCTAAGGATGGGTATTGTTAAGATTTTAACGGTACCACTAATCGATACGGTACTCTTATCGACTCGGACTGAGACTTAAATTCCTTGCTTTTAAAGCTCAATATATTTAATTGGCCACTCTTAATACCATATATAATGTTTACTGTCTGTATAATT
This sequence comes from Percopsis transmontana, assembly GCA_025447815.1. NCBI lineage: Eukaryota > Metazoa > Chordata > Actinopteri > Percopsiformes > Percopsidae > Percopsis > Percopsis transmontana. The sequence goes on along the minus strand of JAOEHI010020324.1, from coordinate 8,741 downwards.
TGATTAATTCCAGTCTTTTAGTGCAAATAACGTTAGTTGGGGATTGTAATGGTAGCAACCAGCTAAACTAGCTTACAGGGCTCTAAAAACGATTGTATTGGCGTCCCCAGCGCCACTACAGCCCCGACAAGTAACACATTTATCAGGTTTGTCATTTTGTATGGTTGTGGGGTGGTAAGCAAGTATAACTGAAGCCTCACAACACAGAATGTTTTGAAGATGTTTTTTCTCTGCGTTTTCAAAGTTTTGCATCCATGCAATATGTTTTGAGAACTCACACAGATTGGAAAAAAACGAGTGAAAACGCTGTTGCTAGCTAGGTCGTTTTAAAACTATGCTCCCCAAATATTGGCATCGGCCATTGAAACACCCATATTGGTCGACCACTATAACATATCTGGGGCAAGGACAGATGGATTACAAGATATGCAGTTAACCTGCATTTCTCCGCCTGTATGTGATGGAATTTCACTTAATGTTTTGAAAGATTGCTCGTGTTTCTGCCCTTACATGCAAAAGACTTGTTGCATTTGTGGCAATTAGCATTAGAAATTGTAGCAATGTCAGCATCGACTCTAGTGAACTAGACACGTTTTAACATTTAGTTTAGACTATGGTCACAGCGTGTGAGAGAGAGCTGCCCCCGTCCCTAACACACAGGCTCCGAGAGAGAAATCCATTTTCTGAATTGAGAACAGCAAAAATGCATCATAGACGAATGTCTTAATCATAAATGGAGTTGGTAAGAGAAAATGTGCAAGACAACATTTATGTAGCAATAATAAATAGGAAATCAATTTTCTTAATTTCTCCAGTACCGAGAGCAGAACCGATAACCTCAGAGCTTATCAATACTACAATCTTTAGAAATGCAGCCCCGGGGCCCCTTTAATCCCAGGTTTTGGTACCCATCCCTAGACAGCCCCCACTTGCAGAGCCACCACTTCAGAGTGTACATTTATATTTTAGTCATTTATCAGATTTTTTTAAAAATCCAAGTATTATAAAAGATACATAATGTCAATCCAATTCTCTTTTGACCCTGGGTGCAGGGTCAACCTAGCTTGAACCAGCATCTCTGGATCTGAATGGGCGAGACATCTAGTGCCATCAGAGTTTATCCTTCGTCTTACCTCCTCCGTCTTGACCTCCGCCTGGAGACTCTCTGTCGCGGGGGTCTCCGGTGCCAGGGCCGTCATGCCAGGGGCGCTTGCGTGGGGGAAGGGAAGCCATGTCCATTCCCTGCAGGGAGGAGGAGCGCTCCCGGCTGGCCGGGGAGGAGCCGTCGTGCATCGGTGGTCCGTCTCGGTAACCCTCGTGGCCTGCGAGACGTCACACAGTTCTCAAACTTCCCGCTCTATGACGTCCCAAATAGAGTAGTTCACAGAAGTAGCTTTTGATCACCCTAAAACCATCCCAACAACAATTGCTGAACACCAAGAATGTGCTTACTGGTTGGTAAGAGTGACGTCAAAAAGTTTGAGAAATTTGTTAAGAGAGCTTTGTTGGATGTATACTACACTGGCTACGTAAACTGGAAACCCGCTACCAACCACAGACAAAGTTAACAAGCATTTGGCTGGTGGCAGCTAAAATTGCTAGAAACTAGTGTGTGAATACTTTCATTAATGCAGCTTTAACAAGCACTTTAAGCTAAAAAGGAGACGCCTACGGAATAAAGGGGCTGACATGTCTATTCACTGTTAATATCCATCTGAAATACCAGCCTGGATAAATAGACGCCCCTTTACCTGGGTCTGTCCCGCCCTCCCAGGACTCCTCATAGTGGGGAGGGAACTCATCTGGGTGGGGCAGCAAGCCCTGCCGGCCTACACCTGGACAACCACCAGCCAAGAGGAAAATGAGATGGACAGAAATATAAAAAGGTAAACAGATAAATAAGAGAAAGAGAAATAGATAGGACAGGCAGGTAGACAGATAAGCACACATAAAGGCAGACAAGACAGGTAGGTAGATACTAAGAATCAAATAATGAAAAAGGTTAATAGATTAAGACTGAGCTTCCAACACTCATAAACAAGACCTGCTACTGTTTAACACTAGTGCAAACACAGTACAGACACACTAGTCACCATAGAGACCAGGTAGACCTTAGTGATGATAGGACATGTAGTTTTTACTCAGGGGAAACACTATCAGTAGGTTTTAAAAATAGCAGAACCAGTGTGTCCTGGGGCCTGCATTTTCCATGAACCCCGTTGCCACTTACAATAATCTACCTGGACTCTCCAGTGATGAGTGGGTTAGTATTCAAAAGAATACTTAAGAGATGTGTCAGTAGTGAATGAATATAGCAGACCTGGCAGGGAATCGGACTCAATGTGTATGTTGTGAACAGACAAAATTACAGAAAGAGACAACGAGCCCCCATCTGTTCAAGGCTCTTACCTCCACCTCTGGGTGGACCGCCACCGCGAGAAGGCCGTCCCCTACTGCCGCTGTCCCAGCCTCGGCCCATCTCGTCTGGGGCATCAAAGCCCTCCTCCTGGCCCCCGTATTCATCAGGGTAACCGCGGCCCCCAGGACGCCCAGGTCCGCCGCCTCGATACCTGCAACACAAGGGCAGCTCCTAGTCACATTTCCATGGAGACCAGAGCTCTGAAGAAGTGTTGTCCAATCACAAACTTTTTTCCTCTTCAATTGGTCTCATTTCTCAGCTCACTGATTAAGCTCATCTGACTAGTGTAAGATGACAGCAACTGTGAAAATGTGTTAATTGTGCATAGCTAGCAGAGGGTAATGGCAATAGTGGGTTGTAATAGGCCCATTACTGTTCAAGCTTAGGAACAGGTGAGTGAGATATAGACAGAAAAAGAGGAAATGTTTCTTGTAAACTTGTATTTCACCCTATTATCTGGGTGTCCCTTTTTTTACTATACATGTCATGGCTAAAATAACTTTCTAACATGGAGTTTTAAGGTAATTTCTTGAACTTCTATTGATTTCCAAGGGTTGCTCTAACAAGTACCCTTTTATTAATACTCCTTGTTCACTTTATTGCCAAAAGTTGTAGTGTAAAATTGTGTCCACAAAAGGGAAGGGTGGAGTTGTTTGAAAGCACCAATCATTAGACAGCATGGTGGTGTGTGAATGTAGTTGCGCTCAACCGAGGGATTTCTTGGTCATTGGAGACAAAACACTTGTATACACTAAATTACCCTGCCCAAAAATGGGAGGGTTTCAAATACTAAAAACACAAGATTTTACACACTCTGTATTTAATCCAACCTGTGAGAGGACTGGTCTTCTACACCAGATAAGATCTGAACATGCTCACCTATCGTCCCTGCGTCCTCTGAAGTCGGCACCCTCGCGGGGGAATCTCTCCTCGCTGCCCCAGTTCCCTCCGTTCCCACCTCCTCCGCCCCTGTGGCCCCCCCCCCTTCCCTGGTAACCGTGGCCGGGCCCCGGTCGCCAGCCTTCGTCTCCTCTGCTGTGGAATTCCGGGCCTCCTTCAAACTCCTGTGGCCCGTGCCGGCCCTGCTGGTTGTCCCCCCAATAGGAGCCTGAGCTCTGGTCTGGTCCCCCTGGCCCCCCAGGGCCTGCTGGACCACCGGGCCCCTGGCGGTCAGGTAGGGGTCCCATGTGATGATTGGGCGGAGGTCCTCCTTGGAGGAAAGAAAAACACAAAGTATGATTGACATCTGCAGGTAGTGCTATTTTTGTAGTTAGGCCAAAGCTCAAGACATGACAATACAATTAAAGACTGAAAGATAATATAGAAAAATTGCAGCACTTTTTACATTAGCATGCCACTAACAAACTATAGAAAATTTAAGGACTACTTACGTATACACTAATTAAAGTTTTTGAGTGAACTCAAAAGGGATAGCCCTTTAAGTCACAAAGTTGTCTATAGCAGCTTTAAACATTTCTAACATGTTTTTGTCCATGCTAACATGTTTGCCAACATGCGTTTACAATGTTGTCTGGCTGTCTTACCTTTCCCATTGGGTCCTTGTCCCATTCCATGCATCATCGGCCCAGAGTTCTGACCCTGTTTACACAGTTGTAATTAGAACCAAAATCACGTAAAATGATTTTATGAGCAAATTATTCAATAATGAATGTGTGAATCATTACAAATTACAAAATATATTGATAAAAAGCAGAAGGTAAACAATCTATAGGATGTATGGGGAGAAGGACACTTCCATAACACACTTGCTGATTGGATATCAGTCTGATGTCACTGAGGAGACCCTATTTAACATGATGCCAATGTGAACACGATGAGAGTAGGTTACATCTGAATGGAACTTTATTTTCTCAAAAACCTTTCCCATTTTCTCAAATCCCAAGTCATTTTCTAACTGATCTAGAAGCAGGCCATGGTCAACAGCATCCAAAGCTGCACTTAATTTTTTTTTAAATTATAATAATACTAATGAAGTGTCAGAATCTGTATCTCTTCATCTACTAACCTGATGCATGTATGGGGGTCCCTGCATGTTTCCTGGTGGCCCCTGCATGTTTCCTGGAGGCCCCTGCATGTTTCCTGGCGGCCCATGCATTCCACCTTGGGGTGGCCCCTGCATGTTGCCCATACCATAATTGTTCTGCATGTTGCCATGTGTCCTTGGTGGGGGCCCCATCATTCCACCCTGCGGACCAATCATGTTTCCTTGAGGTGGCATCATGCCACCCTGAGGTGGAGGACCTTGAGGGTCCCTGGGACCCATTCCTCGAGGAGGAGGCCCCATCATTCCCCCGGGGGGTCCTTGCATTCCTCTGGGCCCTGGGGCCATGCCATGGGGACCCTGAGGGCCCATGTTCCTGTGGGGGCCTGGATGTCGCTGCATACCCTGAGGCCCATGATGGTCTGGGGGCCCCATCATATTCTGAGGGGGTCCCTGATGAGGTGGGGGTCCGGACGGAGGGCCCATCTGTCCTGGAGGCATAAAAGGGGGCTGCATACCCCCAGGGCCCATAGGAGGGCCCATGTTGTGGGGCATCTGCTGTGGGGGCATGTTTGGGGGAAAGCCCTGAGGTGGAGGGGCCATGGGGCCCCCGGGGGCCCCAGGACCAGAGAAGGGAGGCATAGGGCCTTGTCCTTGTGAGGGGCCCATGTTGCCATCTTGATTCATTTGGTTCATCCTGTCCATCTTCATCTGCTGCTCAAAACGAAAGATTAGACATTTAACTCTATATATAATATATATTTATATATAACAACATAATAATAGTAAATTAGATTAAAAATAATTAACCAAAAACTGCGGACTGTCCGTCCATACAGTGCGAGTCCCTGTACTTATAGACTCTGTCAGTGCCTTAACGTTATCTCAGATGCAACGTCGCTAGCTAGCATAAAACCACTCAACTGGGCCAGCTAATGTCAACACCACCATATCCTTGTTCTTACCTCGATATCCTCTCAAAATGTGTTTAAAGCCTGTCGCTGACCCGTCTACAACACACCCCCCCAGCCCCTCGTGAAAAAAATATCTACAAAAGTCACCCATGCTTACATAAAATAAGCAACATTCACTGAAAAGTGAGTACAGTAGTTTGCATCCATGTAACTCACAGAATAATATGGTTATGGCCTTTTCTGTAATAAATACTATAGTCCTATATTTTCACATGGTGTCATGTTGTGCACAAACCTCCAGGAGCATGGGGTTGGTATACTGCAGGGTAGCCATCTCCTGCTCAATCTCAGCCTGCGTCTTTTTCTTTCCATCCACCTTCTGCTCCACCTTGCGCTCTTTGGGCAATTCTCCACCAGGGGGCATTGCAGGCACCTTGTTCTCTGCCCAGGCCTGATGGGAGGAGACACAAATGGGAGGAGATAAATAGAGTACATTGTGAACCTGGTTTATCAGCGTTAACAGATATGCCATGTAGTCTATCTGATGTGGGTATTGGGTACCTGTTGGAACTGGGCAGGGATTGGCTTGGCGTAAGGGACTTTTTTCTGAGGGACTTTCTTCATGTCTTTGGACATGACCTCCTCCATGCCCCAGTCCAGACCTGGGATAGACATCTCCACGTCCGGAGCAGCATCTTTCCCTGGTTGTAGAAACACAGTGAGGACAGGATGTCAGACAGCAGGAAAATCATTACATTGGACACCACCGTTAAAAGATGGGTCCCCGTAACACAGACATGCATAATGGGTATGTGCTTTTCTGTGTACACAATCATATTTAACAACAGGGCCGCTGCAAATGGGAATTTTGCTGAAAGTAGTTGTAACGCTAAAAGCTTGTTAATAAGCGGTTGGTTAGAAAAATGTGAATACCCTGTTGATAACACAGATAAAAGCTATAATCTAAAGATATAATTTATTTTGGTAAATAAATGCGCATTAGGTCAAAAAGTATGGCTTACCACTCTGTTCCTGCTCCATGGCTGCTTTGAGCTGCTCTGGGATGCCCATGCCAGGAATGGAGGCCATGCTGTTGGGCTCCAGGTCATCTAAAACACACCACCAGCAGTTGTTGATAAAAACAAACACCTCTCTACAGCCCACCACCTCAGTTGGGAGGGACATGTTTAATATTTAAGAAGGTGAAATCAACTAGGCCTGTCTCAATGTACTCACCATATTCTACTCCATCCTCTGACATTCCTGGCAACAAGTTTAGGTTGTATCTGTCCCTCATCTTGTCACCGGGCCGATTCCTGGTCCAAAACTTACTACAAACAGAACACACAGAGGAATATTTATTCTGACAGGTATGGGTCATGGTGTTACTGGCATTCTAACAGGTATAGGTCATGGTTTAACTGGTGTGGCACCTGGTGTGATCGTTGGACCCAGAACAGAGAATGTGTCCCAGCGGGTGCCAGGCCAGACTCCAGATCATTCCCTCGTGAGCCATTTCCATGCCACCCACCTCTTTCTCCACCCTAGAATAAAATTAACAATTTAAATTAAGTTTTAAATCAAAATCCAACAAAAGCCTCCCCCAACCCCTAAGGGGACACGACTCCCACTTTGAGAAACCACTGATAAGAAAGTGACTCCACAGTGGTGTTTAAAAGAGAGCTGGCATCATTACCCGGTATGCCAGAAGAGCAGTGATCCATCAGAACCTCCGCTAGCAAACAGGCCCTCATGGACCGGGTGCCATGCCACAGCTACAGAAGTAGAAAGGAATAGGTTAGCACACAAATACAGACACAATTTTACATGTCAGCGAAAGCTACAGTTTATCACCTTCCAGTTTAGGTAATTTAGTCAAAACACATAATTCCATGGAAAGTAAGTGATCAATTAAAAACCAAACAGTATATGGACAGCACATAGGCCCATGGTGGCTATTTAGTTCTGCCTATACTCCTCTGGTAGCCAAACCACAATGTGGGCGGACAATCGCATTCGATTTAGTTTCGGTCAGTTTCTATATCTCTATAGTTGGAAATATAGGAAAAAGAAGGCCAGGTGTTCTTATTCTTGAGTTTGCGTATAAACATACCTGTAGCCTCTTTCTTGTGTCCTCTGAACACCTGTAGCTCCTCCTTCAGATTGCGGATGTCAAACAGCTTACAGAGGTGGTCACGTGACGCCGTCAGCAGCCAATTACCATTTAGGTTCCACTTTACCTCCATTACTGTGTTCTTATGGGCGTGGCTAAGGAGAGGACAAGTGAGGGCAGGGAAAATAATAAATCTAGGGTGGTTAACTGAACAGACAGACACACCATGTCCATTTCATTACATATCCTATCAAAAATTAACTGTTATTTTCTACGGGGTGTTGGCATGCTGCTTTGTCAGGAACTCACAGTGTGGCTAAACTCTGTCCAGTCTTTGGATCCCAGAATTTGATTGGCTGTTGGCTGTCTTTACTTCCAGAGACCACCAGACCTTTGGTGGGATGCCAGTCCACACACTTAACATCTGCACCATGACCTAAAGAAACAAAGCACTTTTAGAGATAAAAAACACCAGGTAAGTCTTTTATATCAGTGGTTCTCAAACAGTGGGTTGGGACTCCGGAGGGTCACGGTATGAGTTTTAGCAGTGTTCAAGGATGTATTTTTTTTTCAACATTACAAAACTTCAAAATTTCCAATTTTTGAGACATTTAAGTGTTTATATAATATGCTTTAATACATTTGTATGCTCTATCTTATAAGAAGTGGTTCATTGTTTGTGACACCCTCATGCACTTTAAAAATGTTAAACTTTAACCTTGTTTAATCTCTACTAGAATGCACACTTTTATTATATTTGGCAATGCATACATACAGCATTTGATGAAGCAGGTCGGGGTTAGGCATCTGGTTCAAGGATGCTTACAGGAATCACTAACCTATCCTGCCAATCTAAAGTGACTTCCAGTGTGGAATTACAAGTATTAAGGAGCAGGTAGCAATTGACACCTTGCTCAATATAGGCCCATGCCAGGGCTCAAACCAACACCCAGACCACTAGACTATCTGGCTCCTTTCACGCACTATCATGCACAGTTGTGTTTCAAAATATGAACAGTGAACTGGGGCAGAAAAGCATGGTTTATTATAACGCAACCTAAATGTTTAACTTTGAAATAGTGTGGTGCCAAACATCAGCATCTACCTTGCAACTAGGGATTACCTGCTTGCATATTTTATTAAGATAACACATCAGGGGGGCCTACCTTTACTTTAAGAACTATCGCCCTCAACCAGTCTGTGGTAACTTATATCTAAATTGTATCTCCAGCACTTGTGATAAATAAGACTTTCTATTCCAAAACTGGCTATGAAATACACAAATTGGCAAGT